>JASPKZ010001471.1:0-31255 GCA_030220185.1 Diploptera punctata | reverse complement strand
TGAAATTAATGAGAGTATAAATAAGGGCAATGTGATGTGTATTCACTGCAACTTGATCATTAGAAGTTATTTTTTTTAGTAAACAACTCAGTAAAATCAAGGAATCTCTTCATTATTTGCTATATTCAATTTATTGTTGGAGAGTCAGTCGCTGCAAAATAATGCTCTGACCTATTCAGAATATTAAAAGGAGCAGCTTTCTTTCAGCTGATTGAAGAGGAAATCGATAAATAATGAGGTAAAACAGGACTGTCAGTGGTTGTATAACAAAATTCATTGAAACGTGATTGGTCATTGACTACCGTTTGGGGCATGAGTTAAATAGTCATAAGTAATGCCACGAATGATTTCCAAATTATCGATAAATTCACGACTCACGAAGTGAGGAGTGAATTTGTCTAGAGAATTTGGAAATCAAGAGTGGCATTTGTTAGGACTATTTAACGAATAAAATTAAACTGTTTACTCACAAATCATTATTTAAATATAGTTATTTTAAAATATTTATAGCCTATATTTAATGTAAACGGCTATGTTTGAAAACAAATGATAAACGATTGGTACGCTTCATCTGCTTCTTTTGTTCGTCACTGTAACCAGATCTTATTATTTATTGTCAAAGGAACGCATTATTGTAAGAATGCACTTTAGTGGAGAAAAAATGAAACACATCAAACTGTATATTAATTCATTTCTGATGTCCTATGATGTAAATATGACAATTATATTTTTCTGGGGGGAAAAAATACATTTAAGAAAGTGCAAACAGTGGTTTCTTTTTTTGGTGATATAATCAATTGCTACAAATGTTTTTATATTATCTCCCGCATGCTCTATATGTTGACATTCATGCACTACATATAGAATCTGATTGCCTTGTTTCTTGTAGATTCAGTCACTGCAAAATAATGCTATGACCTATTCAGAATGTTAAAAATGGGGTGCTCTCTTTATTATGATAACTTTAGTTGATAAATTCGAGGCCAAACATGGCTGTGATTGGTTGTAAATAAAAAATCATTGAAACGTGATTGGTCATTGACTCCCATTTGGTGCATGAGTTAAATAGTCATAAGTAATGCCACGAGTGATTTCCAAATTATCGATAAATTCACGACTCACGAAGTGAGGAGTGAATTTATCTAGAGAATTTGGAAATCTAGAGTGGCATTTGTTAGGACTATTTAACGAATAAAATTAAGCTGTTTACTCACAAATCATTATTTAACTGTAGTTATTTAAAATATTTATATATTTAATGTAAACGGCGATGTTTGAAAACAAATGAGAAACGATAGGTACGCTTCATCTGCTTCTTTGTTTATCACTGCAACCAGATCATACTATTTATTGCCAAAGGAACACAATATTGTAAGAATGCTCTCTAGTGGAGAAAAAAGAAACACATCGAACTGTATATTAATTCATTTCTGATGTCGTATGATGTAAATATGACAATTATATTTTTCTGGATTGTTACCTGGAAAAAAATACATTTAAGAAAGTGCAAACAGTGGTTTCTTTTTTTGGTGGTATAATCAATTGCTACAAATGTTTTTATATTAACTCCCGCATGCGGCATGTGTTGACATTCATGCACTATATATACAATCTGGTAGCCGTATTTCTCACAGGCTCTGTCACTGCAAAATAATGGTCAGACCTGTTCAGAATATTAAAAAGGAGGAGCTTTCTTTAATACGGTAATTATAACACTGATAAATATTTCGTGAAACACGACTCTGATTGGTTGTAAAACAGAAATCATTGAAACGTGATTGGTCATTGAGTCCCATTTGGGGCATGATTTAAATAGTCCCCATAAGTTTTTATAGACGATGAAAAAAAAAGGCCAAAGAACATTGGAATTGTTCACACAGTAATGCAGTGTATCCCAGAGGACATCCATGGATGTATGAGAGGTTGGTTTGAGTTGTCTACACGATCAAAAAGCATGACACAAGAGAGGAGAGGAACGTGTTGTGACTTTGGAAGCAGGTGATAATTTGTATTGTATTGTTCATCTGTCCTGTGGTATGGCACATTATGTGACGTCACAACCACCATATCTGAGACAGATGTTGTTCATACAGGCTGCAAGATAAGCAAATACTCTATCATACGGTTCTGATATCTACAGCACATTGTTGCCATATCAAAATGTTGAAACTGAAAAGTGTTTTGAAAAAAACTTTTCTGTCAATAAAAAGTGTTTTTTTCTTACTGACTTACTCACTGGCACTATCGAACCCGTAGGTTCATGGCCGCGCGGACATAAGCTCTCCATATCCCTATCCTGAGCTAATGCTTTCCAATCATTCCCTGTATAATCTACTTCCCTCAAATCATAGTTAATGTTGTTCTCTCACCTCATTCTTGGTCTACCAACTGGGCGTTTTCCTTCTGGCTTTCCTACAAGAAGTTTCCATGCATGTCTTTCATTCCCCATACGCGCAACATGTCCTGCCCATCGCAGTCTACGAGACTGAACTGTTCTTGATTATATCTGGCTTCCTATGAAGACCATGTAGTTCATTGTTATGTAGACTCCTCCATTCACTTGTCCATCTCTCTCTTGGTCCAAAAATTTTTCCTAAGTACTTATTCTCAAATACTTGTAATCTCCTTTCCTCCCTTAAAGTAAGAGTCCATGTTTCGCACCCATATAATGTAACTGGTAGAATAATAGTTTTATATATTTTCAGTTTAACGTTTTTTGAAAGGAGTTGGGACATCAAAAGTCTCTGCAATGCATAATAGCACGCATTTCCAGAATTGAGCCTATGTTTAATTTCTTTGTACATCTCATTCCTACTTGTGATTATTGTTCCTAGGTATTTGAATTCAGCCACTTCCTCAAAATTTCCCTCATTTGTCATTAGCTGTCCATTTCCATTATATACTGAATTTCTACGTGTGGCCATATATTTAGTTTTACTGATATTTGCTTCCAGTCCTAATTTCTTAGTGTTACTCAATAGTGTGTGCGTGTTGGCCTTCAGTATCTCCTCGTTATCGGCCAGTAGTACTACATCGTCAGCATAAACTAACAGCTTTTTAATACCATTCAGTTTTTTTTTTCAGAAAAAAAAAATTGTTAGTAAATTTTGTGTAATATGTTTAATCTTCCCTTTTCTTGCAAGGATTAAACAAAACATTTTAGGTTCGTTCCATCTCCAAGTATCATAGCTGCTGGGTCATCTCTTTCGTGGGCGTCCCCGATCTCTTTTTTCCTCCTCTTGGTTGATAGTTTTAGACTTTTCCTAGACAATCTGTTGGTATCCATTGTGCAGACATGTTCATACCGTTTTCTCCTTTATTCTTGTATTTTATCTGTCAAACTGAATACTTGTAGTTCTTTACGGATATCTCACTTCGTTCGTTTCATCCATGAAAGTATACCCTGCCACAAATCGTAAATATTTCATTCTTATAATTGATGGACTCTTACTTTAAGGGAGGAAAGGAGATTACAAGTATTTGAGAATAAAGTACTTAGGAAAATTTTTGGACCAAAGATAGATGAACAGACAGGTGAATGGAGAAGACTACATACCAATGAACTACATGGTCTTTATAGGAAGCCATATATAATAAGAACAGTTAAGTCTCGTAGACTGCGATGGGCAGGACATGTTGCACGTATGGGGAATGAAAGACTTGCATGGAAGCTTCTTGTAGGAAAGCCAGAGGGAAAACGCCCAGTTGGTAGACCAAGAATGAGGTGGGAGAATAACATTAACTATGATTTGAGGAAGTAGATTATACAGGGAATGATTGGAAAGCATTAGCTCAGGATAGGGATGTATGGAGAGCTTATGTCCGTGCGGCCATGAACCTACGGGTTCGATAGTGCCAGTGAGTAAGTAAGTAAGTTTAATTGACTGTTTATTCAGAGTCCATATTTCTGAGCCATGATATGTTTAATGATAACATAAAACTTATTCTCCCAGTTATATTATATGGATGCGAAACATGGCTCTACTTCAAGGGGGGTGAAAAGACTACGAGTGTTTGAGAATAAAGTTCTTAGGAAAAATTTTGGACCAAAAAGAAATGAAGAGAACAGGTGAATGGAGAAGGCTACATAACAGTAAGGCACATGATCTTTTACAGAAAACAAGATATTAACTTTCGTAGACTGCGATGGGCAGGTCATCTGGCACGAATGTGGAATGGAAGAGGGGCATAGAAGATTCTTGTAGGAAAACAGAAGGAAAAGGCCCAGTTGGTAGACCAAGAATGAGGTGGGAAAATAATATCAACCATGATTTGAGGGAAGTAGATTATACAGAGAATGATTGAAAAACATTAGCTTAAGATAGGGATGTATCGAGATATTATGTCCGCACGGCCATGAACCTATGGGTTCGATAGTGCCAATGAGTTAGTTATGTTTAATGATAAAAAAATAGTCCGTCGCGCAGGAATTGCGTAAACTAAGAAAATCCTCAGCGAGTAGAAATCCTTAGTACATTCTGCTGATTATGAATATTTATTTATTTTGTTAAATTGGATATCAATTTCTGATGCCAGCTTATTTAAAAGTGTTGGACTGCAGTGAAAATGAATCAATTACATATAATTTGCTATATATTGCTATATGATTTGAGGTTAAACTGATACCAAAGGACGCAGGAGGCTAATACAAACATAAATCGAGAGTAGACCAAATATTATTCAGTGGTTTAAATATAGCCTATATAGGCCAATATATATTGCCAAATGCCACTAGGTTGTCTTTTATGCCATTTCTGGCCTTCTCCCCCTGGCAATGGCAAAATTGTAACTCACCTTGAAGACAGTAACCCTGACTATTTAACTCATGCCCCAATGGGAGTCAATGACCAATCACGTTTCAATTATTTTATTTACAACCAATCACAGTCGTGTTTAGCCTAAAATTTACCAACTAAGTTTATCATAATAAAGAAAGCACCTCCTTTTTAACATTCTGAATAGGTCATAGCATTATTTTGCAGTGGACTGACTCTCTAAGAAATACGGCTACCAGATTGTATATATAGTGCATGAATGTCAGCAGAAAGCGCATGGATAGATAATATAAAAACAATTTTTAACAATTGATTATACCACCAAAAGAAAACACTGTTTGCACTTTCTTATGAATTAATTTTCCAGGAAATGACGTTGCAGAAAAATATAATTGACATATTTACATCATGGACATCAAATTAATTAATAACCTATAACGTTGGTTATAAATTTCTCCACTAGGGTGCATTCTTACATATTGCGATCCTTTGGCAATAAATAACTATTATGATCTGGTTGCAGTGATGAACAAAGGAAGGAAATGAAGCGTACCAATCATTTCTCCAATGTTAATAGTACTTTCCCTTTAAATTTTTTTGATCCCTTTATGCTTTATATAAATTATTGATTTGTTCAATCAGTCATATATTATTTTTTATGTTATGTTAATATATATCCCCTATCATTGTGTTTTCAAACATCGCCGTTAAATTAAATATTTTAAATAAACTATAGTTAAATAATGATTTGTGAGTAAACAGCTTAATTTTATTCGTTAAACTAGTCCTAACAAATGCCACTCTTGATTTCCAAATTCTCTAAATAAATTCACTCCTCACTTCGTGAGTCGAGAATTTATCGATAATTTGGAAATCACTCGTGGCATTACTTATGATGATATAATGAGTAATAAATGATAATGAAGCGCCAGGAGAGTTCTTAACCTAAATTCCAGATCATGGGCAATCACAAGAATAATTCCCTTTTAGGAAAAAAACTCCTATGATTTGACCGAGAATAGAACCCGGGACCTCACGAATTGTAGCCTGAAATGCTGAAACACTAGCCCATAGGCTGTATACAGTAATTAACTTTCCTTTTAGAAGTGCTATTAATCCCACTTTCATCTACAGCTTGATAAAATGGACAACGGTTCTTGCTAATGTTAGGGCTCTATAATTATCAAATAAGTGCAATTAACTGTCTGCAGTTTAGTTTCCGGATGTAGCAAGTATTGGAACTAGAAAATTAGATTGTCATAATAATCCGGGAGCGCCGGACCGTTTCTCCATGTCTCAAATTCCAATAGTTCTTATGTTGTGAAGATCGTCTCCACATTTAAAAATAGAATTCTTTCCACCAAAGGATCGTATTATTCATAGATAAAACCTGTGGCATTATTGTCCGCAAATAAACCAAACCTACAAAAACAAAAAAAATTCTAACTTTAATGTTTGAAAATTAAAAAAAAAAGTAGAAATATCCCGACCACTCATTATTCTGTAAATTATTAATGTATGTTTTATATAAGAATATATTCATAAAATGATATTTTGCGCGATAGTGCGTTTTGGCGTACTTACAGGCAATGGCGACCATTAGTGAAAGTCAACTTCCTACATTTCGGGGTTGCCAACTAAATAACTATACTGTAAATTACATTTATACCCACGTGAGGGAAGTAAAACCACTGCCCTCCATGTTACTACGTACAATGTAATACCAAGATATCCAAAAGGTAGTGTTAATATACATTATACGAAACGAATCACTGCATTTTAAATGAACGAACTTTATTTGAAACAATAAAAACAATAATCGCTACTTGCGGGCCATTTTATTAATATTTTTCTCAAGACTCATATTGTTTCAACTTAAAACATTGCCCCACACTGTTAACGTTGTCAATTGTTTATATAATGAACGCAATATTTCCACAAAATGTATTGTTTTTAACTATTAATATTATTTTGAAACACAATCGCGCAAAAATAATGTACACGCACGTTGTGAAATGTTTTACAAAATCTCGGAACTTTTGTCCCCTCGATTCTGTAAAAAAAAAAAACCATTTCCCAACCTCGCATCGTAATATACTATTACGTATTTAGTATTTATTTATTTATTTATTTTTTATTTACAGATTTCAATGTTTACTCAAATATTTCTGTGCTGAAGTAAGTTTTATTTTCCTTCTTTTCTCCACTCTTCTTCTCTATCCATCCACCCCATTTGTGATCATTATACAATTTTATCTAAAATGGTTTTCTATGACCTTAATTTTCAAAGATATTAAAAAGTTTTAGGTTATTTTCTGTCAAAAAAGCACTTTCCATAATGGGTGGTTTCACTTATATATGTGTGGTGTTATAAAATCTTCGTTCTCAGAACAAAGAGCAATGAAAATAATATGTTCATCACTTTTGGCTGCTAATCTACAATTACCACAACCTTCATTCTCTCTGATTATTCCATCCAATATCCTCCTATTAATTCCTGCCCAGGCAGTCCTTCACTGCATATAGCATTTGCATGCTATGCCTTGCACTTTATACAGGGGAAGTTTAGGTGTGGTAGCTTCCCGTTGCTTTCCACACAGGTGAAGGATGATGATGATAAGGATGATGATGATGGATGGCCATATGATTTCCGGGGACCGTTTCGGACTTCTTAAGTTTTCTTGACATTGTCTTACTTACTTACTCCACTGGCACATCGAACCCGTAGGTTCATGGAGGCGGACATAAGCCTCCATATATCCCTATCCTGCGCTACTGCTTCCAATCATTTTCCCTGTATAATCTACTTCCCTCAAACCATAGTTAATGTTGTTTCTCCCACCTCATTCTGGCTAACAACTGGGCGTTTTCCCTCTGGCTTTCCTACAAAGCAGAAGCTTCCATGCACGTTTTCATTCCCATACGTGAACCATGTCCTGCAGGTGAGGAAAAAACCGATAAAACCTCACCCAGAAAAACTGCCCGACCGGGATCGAACCCGTGACAAGGAACAAGAGACCACAGCGTGGACTATTCCAATATGATGAATATGATGGTTTATAAACTAACTAACTCACTGGCACTATTCAAACCCGTAGGTCAGGGCCGCGCGAGACATAGCTCTCTGGTTCATGCATTCCCTGAAGTAGTCCCACACACGGAGATCGAGATAGGGGGACCTCTACCCCAGTGGACCCCAAGTCAAGTTTCTTGACGCGGGTATTTTTAGGTGACCAAGGTATTTTTTGGTCGGCTCGCGTCTTCGACCTGTCCGGCATGGTAACCCTGTCCGGCCGCACTTCTCCCTCGGGTCATTTAAGCACGCAACCACTCCACACGACAAGGTAAAACAACCATGAAGGGAGGGTATGGGTGTATAATAGCAAAAATTGCAAAAGTAAATAAAGAGGCACTTATGGGTAACACTACTTAAAGAGGAAGAAAGAAAATCTTTAAAAAAAGTATTTTAATAGTATTTTTATATTATCGTTCTAATTGAAATGAATTTTCTGTTTAAAAAAAAACTTCGCCGATTAATTTCAATGTACAACCCTGCACTACTTTTTTTGTTATTCATTGTTTTAGGAACCGACGTCAGTAAATTTTGAACTTTGTAGAACAAATTTGGAATTTCGATTCAATTTTGAATGTACCAAAATGCAGTGAAAATAAAGTGTGAAAAACAAGTTTAAAGATTTGCATGCAGTTTCAAACACAATATGTACACACAGCCTAATCAGCACTTTAGGGCACGTGAAGCGCCATAGTCCTCTGAAACTGTTACCACATAATATAGGCTATTTTTTTATATAAACAAAAACAAAAAATTTCCAATTTTGTCTCAAAGGTCATTTTTCAACCCATCACCCCCCATACGCTGGGACCAAACCAACATGGCCTGTTGCTATCACTTTTTCATTGGATTTCAGGTAAAACCTTCACATCGAAAATTGTGACCGCCTAGGATTATTGTTTAATTTTCCCACTTCTGGTGTACTCCACACCGAATGGTTTTAGAGGTCCAATTGTTAAATCTAAACATCCAGAGGCCCCCTCAAACTTCAAACAATTTCCTCAAATCGGACCAGTCTTGTGGCAAAGTTTTTTAATTTGGATTTCAGGTAAACCTCCATTTCTAATGGTCGGATTTCGCTCATTTTTTGATAATACCCATCTGGTTTATTTTAATAGATATACGAGTTTTCGTTGTAAACTCGAAAATTGTGACGCGCTAGAGGATTTTTAATTTTCACTTTCAGGTGAATTCTAACCTAATGGTTTTAGGGGTCCAATTTGTGAATATAAACCATTCTGGGACCTACTCAACAATCCCACAAACAATTTCATCGAATCGTACCATTCCGTTTAGCAGTTTTTTCAATTTTTGGATTTTCAGTAAACCTCCACTTCGGATGTCGGATTTCGCTCATTTTTGGAAGTTTCTATCTCGGTTTAGTTTTATACGAATTTACTGAGTTAGGGTTGTGAACATCGAACTTGTGACCGCTAGAGGATTTTTAAATTTTTCACTTCAGGTGACTCCTCACCTAATGGTTTTAGGGGCCAATTGTGAATCTAAACCTTTTGGGACCCACTCAAAACACAATACACAAACTTTCATCAATTAGGTCGAATCGTTTAAGATGAGTTCAGTGACGTATAGAGAAATACATAACATAGAAAGATTATAAAATGAACACATGACATAGTCATGACTCCACAAAGAGAGAAGTAATATTAGTTAAAGGGGGCAAGTGTGAGAACTAATCAGCTGTTACACATTCACTTCATGAGTTGCTTAAGCGTGGTCATGTGAAGTCATTCAGGAAGTATGGAATGCGTGCCAAGTGGGTACCCGAGGGCCATGACCTCCACCCCCAGCTCGTTATCCTATCCTTCTTGTACATAACATTAATCTTGTACTTTTTTCACCGGAATCCGTTGTCCTCTGGCAAGAGGGCTCCAAGTTCATTTTAACCCTAATTACACAACAAAGGCAAAAGCCAAACAAACTGTATGATTTAAGAAAAGCTCATCAACTCAATTTTTCTGTTTTGGAATATATTCATTTTTGGTTAAACGAAGAACTGACTTCTGATCCCTGGTTTATTGCAACATGTCGGATTGCAGTGAAAAAAAATCATGCAAAACAGAAGGATTTGGCCTTTTGCTTATTGTTGTATAATTGACATTTGTGTAACGCATAAAAGAACCTTAGAAGGCCGGAAAACCACTGAAAGAATACGATTGAGGGTCTGTCCACTTTTCATTTCAGCGGTTGCCCTTTTAACCAGCCGGTGCTGGCCCTTCACATCCACATGTCAAGCACAGAGGTAGATGATCAAACAGCCGTGTAGGGGTGACTGTGGTTAGCATGTCGAATTCCCCCAGCCGTTCTAGCTGGTTTTCAAAGAAAGATACGAAGCTTAATTATTAAAACAATGGTTTTCCTTTGTTGTTTTGAATTGAGTGAACTTGTATAAATTAAAATCACAGGGATAAAAGCAGGATCCAGATGCGGATATGCTATTTTTTACTTAATTTGAAAGGATGCAACAAGAGCGATAGAATAAGGGAATGAAACTATACTGGAATAATTTAAATAATATAAAATTGAAGATAAAAGTCACGAAAATATAAGAAATGACAAAATTTAATGATAATGAACCGACGAAAATACCAAAAGAACCTTCCTGTATAATCCCAGACGGAACAAGAGATGTTGGCCGACCAGTCAAGATGGACTCCACTTTTAAATTTTAACTTCGCCGGAACAGGCTGCATAGCCCTAAAACCTTGTAGTAGAAGAAGAGAACTTTGACACCATTTTAAATTTTATATATATATATAGATATATATATATAATAATATATATATATATATATCATTCATGTTTCTATTACTTTATTAAACATATTCAATGAAATTAAGAATTGTATCCTTATATGTTACATTATTAATAAGTTTAATTAATTAAATTGTAGGCCTATGGTTCACTTCAACGAACACATTACATTGCTAGAGTCATTTTTTTTAATTCGATATATGATAAACTGGGTTTCATGTGGAACATAAAAAATTGCGACCCGATAAGGCGATTTAATTTTTTGTCTGAGATGAACTCCTACATTTAATGGTTCCCCGATTTTGCTGGTTAAAACCAACCCGGCCCTTACTGTTTTTTATTAATTGCTATATAGCAAGTTTATTTCTATATGAAAAAGTACGAACGGCCGCTAGAAGCGTTTTGGGGCTAACACACGTATATATATTATATAGATATATGTCTGAAAAGAAAAATTAATGCCTGAAAGTAACTTAAAACCCAGGACCTCTAACTCCATACGTAGGCGTACCCCCCACGCCATCCAGACATCTCCAGGCCAAACATTAGTTTTCCTTCCTTATATATAATTCTCAAATCATAAGAGGGATCGGGAAGCGTCCACACTGCCATCTTACGGCTTCACTACAAGAAAATATTTATTGAGAATATTTTATTTTATAGCAGTAACGCTTTTATTCGACGTACAATTAAATTTGGCATTAAGCAATGAAAGCCAAATATGTAATGAAAAGAAAAATTAATGCCCGAACCGGGATTGAACCAGCACCTCTAACCTTGCTTTTCATGCTTAACGTCAAATTAATTGTACATCGCGAAAAAAAAGTGATATATATATAATATATATATATATATATATATATATATATATAATATCATCATCATATCATAGTACATTCACGAATTTAGGCCATTTGTTGACCTGTTTCGTCCTCAAGAGAAAAACCATTCAAAAGTCTTTTGAGGGGACTCCTGGGCTTCCTCTTCCTGCAGGTTGATATCTTAACATTTGTTTGGGTATTCTGTGATTTCCATTCGATGAACATGTTGCAATCCATCTTGACTTATAATCAGAAATTTTGTTTTCTAAAGATTCCAGGTGTAATTATTCTAAGATGTCTTCATTTTTTTTGTGATCTAGTAGTGGTATCCTGCAGTCGCCGAAGATATCTCATTTCAGCAGATCAAAGTCTCTGTATATCCTTCTGTTTCAAAGTCCATACTTACGCTACCATACAAAAGAGTTGAAGAGCCATTTTTATACACTTTCAGTCTTGAATGCTTTTGGACTAACTGTGGCTTGAAGATAGAATTTATTAACCCTAAAATCCTTTAAAAATTTAGATATTTTTTGCATTTACAATCCTTTTCTTCTTCATATGAGATATTGCATCCTAGATAGGTAAATTATTCACCTGCTCCAAAATGTTATTGTCCAGTAAATTTTCACTTCTGACAGGATCTACACCTTGAAAGCCATAATTTTGTCTTTTCTGTAGATATCTTTAATCCATATTCTTCTGAGCATTTGTTAAGTTCATACAGACCTTTCTGTATATTATCTTCGGAATTTGCTAATATTATTGGTCATCTGCAAAACAATAGGGTGTTTAATTTTCTATTTTCTGATATTCTTAATATATATATATATATTATTATAGATATATATATATATACACTATAAATTTTCATCATGGCCATGCTTCTGTGTCTACTAGATGGGATCGATAAGAGTGTAAAAAAAAATAAAAATGAAATCAAATAAAAATCCTTTCATGAGAAAAAACCTCAATAGCTCATTCGTTCAGAATTTTCCAAAAGTGTGGAGTGTGAATTATACGATAAAACATACTGTTTGCAGATGATCAATAATTTTTGAAGGGGATGAAGATGATATGACATTATATGATAAATAAACTAATGGAAGAATATAAAAAAAATGGGGAATGAATATAAATTTACAAAAAACAGAAATATATGTGTTTGGCAAAGGATGTGGATGACTTCATACTTGAAACAGGGAAAATAAAAAAGTGTGAATTTTTTTAATATTCTTGGATCCATAATTACAAGTTTTGGTACCTGTGAGAGGGATGTACAGACCAAAATTGCAATGGCAAAAATGCAACTAAGACATTACATGAAATAATTTGGAATAAAAATATTACAAAGGAAACTAAAATGAAAATTTATAAGAGCATAATACAGAATATTTTGTCATATGGAAGTGAAACTTGGTCTTTGACGGAATTACAAAAGAATAAAAATTAGAACAGTTGAATTTGATTATTTTAGAAGAAGCCTCCAAAAAACAATACAGGATAAAATAAGAAATGAATTCCTTTGGAGAGAAATGAATGTCACCACATATGTTGTTAAGAGGATTGAAAATCAAACACTTAAATGGTATGGCCATGTACAAAGAATGGAAAATGAAAGATGGCCAAAAAATATATACCAATGGTCACCCCCTGGAAGAAATAAACGTGGCAGACCAAGATGGAAATGGAAAACCTACGTCAGAACTATAATGGATGATCGGAATTTGGAAGAGGGAGATTGGAATGATAGAGATAAATGGAAACTGAAGACGGCAAACCTATAAATGGGGGAAAGCCGAAGAAGAAGAAGAAAATACTGTATATAAGTTCTAACCTTCACGCTAACTAAAATCCAATAACAGCAGGAAACTTTTAAAGGTACCAACCAATAAATAAACGCATGCTTGTAGATATCTTAGTAGTTAAGACAACTCAGTAATGGTGATTCAAAGAACAAAGAACGAAGTACAAAAAAATATTCATAATTATTGCCAAACTTGTTCTTCAAGCATGAAGCAACTTCCAAAATTAAATATAATTAAAAATAATTTTCGTCTCTCTCCGTAAATGACAATACGAATTAGAAAGAAGTACTGTGCCTTTCTAGAAATTAATGAGCGCTGACAATGAGGTAAGAAATTAATAAACGAATGCTTCGTAACAAAAGAGATGGCGAAGGAACCCAATTAACAGACTGACACAGCGTTCTGACGTTAATTTATTCCGTAATGGAAAAGCAAAGCATGTACAACTTTATTTAGCGCAGGAAACAGAAATATTGTCAAACTACCAGACAACCAATTAACTCTCTTTCTAAATATGTAAGACTTTCTAATGGAAAATATGTAAATCGGGATTTGATTTTGTTCCTTAGGACGTATAGGAATTCTACGATCTAGAGAGATTTTCAGTAAAACCATTTAAATCTTAAATTGGCATTGTATCTCTGCAATATACAGCTCTTATAAAATATATTAGACTATTTAACTCATGCCCCAAATGGGAGTCAATGACCAATCACATTTCAATGATTTTTTATTTACAACCAATCACAGTAGTCGTGTTTCGCCTAAAATTTACCAACTAAAGTTTGTCATATTGTAATGCCACCAGTGATTTCCAAAGTATCGATAAATTCACGACTCACGAAGTGAGGAGTGAATTTATCTAGAGATTTTGAAATTGTTATTTTAAAATATTTATATATTTAATGTAAACGGCGATGTTTCAAAACAACTCAGAAATGTGAGGTTATCTTCATTCACTGCTGCTTGATCATATATTTATTGCCAAATAAGATCGCAATATGTAAGAGTGCACCCAAGTGGAGAAATAATGAAACACATCAAACTATATATCATAATCAACATTACGGGTTATTCATTAATTTTTTTAGTAAACAACTCAGTAAAATCAAGGAATCTTTTCATTACTTATTTGCTATATTCAATGTATTTGTCGGAGAAAAATAATGCTTTGACCTGTTCAGAACATTAAAAAGGAGGAACTTTCAGGAGCTGATAAAGAGAAATCGATAAAGAGCGAGGTGAAACACGACTGTCATTGGTTGTAAAACAACATTCATTGAAACGTGATTGGCCATTGACTAGCATTGTGGCACGAGTTAAATAGTCATAATAAAGAAAGCACCTCCTTTTTAACATTCTGAATAGTTCATAGCATTATTTTGCAGTGACTGACTCTCCAAGAAATACGGCTACTAGATTGTATATATAGTGCATGAATGTCAACACGTAGCGCATACGAGAGATAATATAAAAACATTTGTAACAATTGATTATATCACAAAAAAAAAAGAAACCACTGTTTGCACTTTCTTAAACGAATTATTTTCCAGGAAATGACGCAGATAAATATAATTGACATATTTACATCATAGGACATCAGAAATTAATACATATAGGCCTAACGTTGATAATAACTTTCTCCACTATGGTGCATTATTACAACATTGCGATCTTTTGGCAATAAATAATATTATGATCTGGTTGCAGTGATCGAACAAAAGAAGCAAATGAAGCGTACCAATCGTTTCTCATTTGTTTTCAAACATCGCCGTTTACATTAATATATAAATCTTTTAGAATAACTATAGTTATATAATGATTTGTGAGTATGCAGCTTAATTTTGTTCGTTAAATAGTCCTAACAAATCCCACTCTTGATTTCCAGATTCTCATAAGTAATGCCACTCTTGATTTCCATATTATCAATAAATTCACGACTCACGAAGTATCAAAACTCTCTTATAGCCTATGTTCATCCCAGGAATCTCCTGCACATTTTGCAAAAAGCCCCATTACCATCGGATCAATGGTATGGCCGCGCATAAAGTATGAACAAAAAACAAAATTCATTTTTATATATTAGATATATTATTATACACAGAAATTAAATGAAATAATTGTAAAATATCAACAGAGAAGCCCCAAGTTATGGATTTTAAGGGTAAAGATCAAATTAGATCTAAAATTGTAATCGACGACATAATATTGAAGCACAGTTCACAGTATAACTATCTTGGAAATCACATTTCTTGTAAATATGATAAAGACGTACAAAAAAAAACGTGTGTTTCCAAACTGTGTGTGGAACAAACCAGAAGAAACATTAAGAAACAAAACAAGAAAGGGCACTCAAATCAAATTTAATAAAACAATGGTTGAGCCATAATTTTATATGGCAGTGAATGTTGGATGCTGAATAAAAGGGATGAAAGAATAATAAATGCATCCGAAATGAATTTTTTAAGAATTGTAAAGGAATGGGCACTGAAACACCACATTACAAGTGAAGATATGAGTAAATAATTGCAAACTACGCCCCTCCTAGATACAGTTAAAACTTATCTAACAAAATGGATTCAACATCTACAGGATTTTCATGTTTACAAAATAGTGCTGCTCTTATGTGAACGCTGTTGCCACTTAACGCCGCTAACTGAGTGACAGAGGTAGAAATTTACGTATCCCCCAAGTGTCGTTGAAACAGGTTCAATGGCATCTACGCTAACCGCTGTTCCGATAATTGAGTTCACCCCCTAACACATTAAATATTGTATTGTATTGTATTGTAAGCCTATGTTTTCCCTTTACAGAGATTTAGGCGCTCTCCCCTTACAGGGAAGAATTTGAACCATACTAATTTAGTTACACTTGTCTTCGTATAGATGTCATTTTGAGTGGTCCGTGGTCAGCGTTTCGCCTCATACTGACATCTAGGAAACCAAGGTATTACTAGGACGGGAAAATTCGGTAAATTTTGCTTAGAGGCCTTTTTATTCAGGCTTAAGGATTTTTTACGAGCCTGAAAATCTTCAGACTCGGGACCCAAGGCTTAAAGTCCCTCCCGGAGGACTTGCTCCTTGGATTTTTCCGTCCTAAAAATCCATCGAGCCCGGCCGGGTTTGAACCCGCGACCCTCGGGACCAGAGGCAAGGAGCATAACCACTAGTCCACCGCGGCAGATTACTACATTAAATATGTGGGTGATAATTATACATTCCATAATGATATTTTTCCATAAATCGGGCACCCGCCTTCTTGGGAAATTTGTAGGTATTCTTCTTCTTCCTTCCAAGTATTAGGCCAAGGCCTGTTACAATCCCATATAGAAAATTTTTCCTCCAGCGTTTCATAGGACGGCTCAGAGACCTTCGTCCTCGTGGTATATAAACAGCTTTGGGGATCTGATTTGAACTCATTCTTTCAAGATGGTGTTTCCAATTTAGTTGGTACTGTTTAATATATTCCAAAATTGGCGTAGTCTTCAATTCTTTTAAGATATCGGTGTTCCTTTTCCGATCCCATCTGGTGTAACCCGCTGTTCTGCGCATGAATCTCATTTCACAAACCGTTATTCTGCTTTCATGTTGTCTTTTTAGTATCCATGCTTCACTACCATAGGTCAACACTGGTCTAGCCAAAGTGTTATATAAACGTAATCTGGCGTTTTTTTTGTACAGGGGATGGTTTCATAACTTGATTAATAATTCCCAAACTTTTATTATAACTAGTATTTTTTTCAGGGATATCCTTTTCATCCCAGATAGAGAGATACTATCCAAGATATTTAAATTTGTAGGTGAAACTATTTAATTAAACTATTTATTTAAACTGAATTAACTAATTCATCAATCTCACATAAAAGGACATGTTTACTAACGATAATTTCTCTATAAGGGCAATGTTATTTATATATGTGAAAAATCCTATAGATAGAAAGGAAAGTAGCCGAAATATCCCCCTGTAGATAAGAGATCACAAGGAAGACCGAGAAGGCGGTGGAATCTAGAAGCGAAACAGGTCAGAAGGCCTATATCGTAAAGTTGATAATGATGATAAAATCATGATCAACGGTTAAATGTATACAGTCAATGAACTTTTTATCCAGTATTTGTCTCAATTACTGATAACTACGTAGATCAGTCACCCGTGTAATATAAATGGACATAACAGTAAGCAAATCCCGCTATTTTTCTGTATCATAACAGAATCCAGTTAAATTATGCTATACATAATTAAAATTATGCTATATTTGGCATCACTGCTTCAAACTCTGAGATATCTTTGATATATTTGACGTAGACTGTACTTTTAATGCTATCGGAAACAAAGTACACCGTTAGTGTGCGGGTTTGCATACTGATAAAGTCCTGTCCGATATTTCTCGGACGTTAGTCCACACACCTTCACAAAACACAGGCTCTACGGTGCAAGATTACTAAAAATTTACAATATTTATAGCTTTATGACATAGATATAGGCAACCGATATTCATCAAAACCTAAAAATTATATAAAAGTATTGAAGAACAACATTGATTCTAATTTTAGGGCAGGATTTCCCCACAAAAATTACCTCTCACGACCAAAATATAATTTCTTTCTTAAGAATTTATTGTTAAAATCCAAAAACCAAAATATAATTTACATCCTATATGGCAAATGTTAGGTTAATTACTTTTGGTATTAAGGATATGGGGCTAACGTATATTGAACTAGAGATAACATTAATAATGCAAATCATCCCTAGGTAGAATCGACGAAGACTTCTTGAAGACAAACCATGTTCGTAAGTAATGTCACGAGTGATTTCCAAATCATCGATAATTTGACAAGTCACGAAGTGGCGAGTGAATTTAACTAGAAGATTTGGAAATCAAGAGTGGCATTTGTTAGAACTATCTAACGAATGAAATTAAGTTGTTTACTCAAAAATCATTATTTAAATATAGTTACCGGTATTTTAAAATATTTATACATTAATGTAAACGGCGATGTTTGAAAACAAATCAGAAATGTGAGGTTATGTTTATTCACTGCAACATGATCGTAAATAGGATCGCAATAAGCGATAACCCATTAAGATCGCAATATTGTAAGAATGCACCCTAGTGGAGAAAAAAATAAAACACATCAAACTGTATATTATAACCAACATTATAGGTTATTAATTTATTTTTTTAGGAAACAACTCAGTAAAATCATTATTTAAAAACACAACTATCAAATGTGTATTTCGAAGGAATCTGTTCATTATTTGCTATATTCAACGTATTTGTTGGAGAGTCAGTCAGTCACTGCAAAATAATGCTCTGACCTCTTCGGAATATTAAAAAAGAGGAGCTTTCTTTATCACAAAAGCAGGTGGTGGTAAAGAGAATTCGATAAATAATGAGTGAAACGTAAATGTCATTGGTTGTAAAACAAAATTCATTGAAACGTGATATGTATAATTCCCATTTGGGCATGAGTTAAATAGCCGTTCTAAATATAGTTTTAATATTAGCATTAAAAAAGCCTTATTGCAAACATTGAAGTGATGGCGCAATAGACCAGGAGACCTAATCCTTGAGACCAATGATGATGACTATTTCTCTCCATAAAATTAATGTTTCTTCTGGTAAAATTTTGTGGCCTAAAGAACCAAACAGAACAAAGAAGAGAATGACAGATTTACTGGTGATATTGAAACCAAGAAGAGGGTCCAGCAGCTCTTTTCCCCTGAATTGGCTAAGAATCAAGATGTCACGAAGCCGGTATGTGACATTGCTCCCAGACGTGCTCGCCATTCCTACAAACAGTTCTCACATACACTTCTCTTGCACACACTGTACCAAAACATGAATCATGCTATTCTCACAACCTGTACCAAAACACCTGTCAACTGTACCAAAGATACATCATGCAATTCTAACTAAATGAACCAAATATATCTGAGCTAAGTTCCAGTTGTACTGTAAACAAACTTTCATAGTGTTTACTCCGCCGACTCCGTCCATTGGGGGAATCTGGTACTACTTTTACCCGCCATATAAGTTAATTCTCTACGGAAGTGTCAATGGTAGAAACATTTTTCTTATACAACATCATAATTTTTTCGGGAAGTAACACTGAATACAAGATTAAAATGGTACCAATAATTAGGGATTTCCTCAACTTTTTATTTATTTATTTATGACAACGAAAAAAAAATAAGGCAAAAAATGTATATGGGCCTACCTAATCAGAATGTTTAAGCTTTTTCTACGATGTCGATAAGATAATATATATTTTTATTATATTTATTTTATTTATTTCAATTGATAGAGAGCAAACTACATGGTTCTTCATTTATAAACACTGGTCAACAGTGGTTTTGTTTCCCTTGATATAAGATAAATTTGGGATATATTTATGCTCACAATTCATGAAACTATCAATGATGTTGGAAGATTTGCTCGGTTTTTTTTAATCTTTATTTTCATTTTACACTACAAAAATCGGAAAATATGAAAAAATAAAACAAATATATTTATAATGTCAATTGTTTTTTGAAAAATTAGTATGCACTGACGCAAATAGAAAGAAAAATATCGAAACCCCAATTTCCTAAATTATCCGGAATCTAATCAGGTGACTGTGGATAAAGTGAAACTTTATACTCATATTTTCTCCCAGAATCTTGAAGCTTATCAACATATTTTGCACAATTTCTTTATAATTTGGTGCTTTATAGTTACCTAGGACATTTTCTACTACCAATACAAAACCCTTCCAAGCTTCACTTTCCGGAACAGTCATAACTTTGATAAAATTTGCATCTTTCACCAATTGCCGAATTTGAGGACCATCAAATATTCCGCCTTTTAACGTTTCCATACTGAGCTTAGGAAATTTCCTACAAATGTATTTGAAACATTTTCCTTCCTTGTCCAACGCTTTGACGAATTGTTTTATCATATCCAGATGCACGTCGTGAGTACTTTAATTTTGTCAAATAACTGAGATCACGGCCGATATGCGTAGTGAGGGGTCTGAGAGTGGGGATCACGTGATGTTTGTATACGCGAAAAAATGCGCAGAAATCAAATCATGACTGGAAACACAAATTTGATTAGTAACAAGCCGTTTACTGTTTAAGATATAAGATACACAAAAATTATAACTAGAGCACATTCAGCACTTTCATGAATACATTCATAAATTATGCACTTGAAAACATAGAAATTCGCTGAGATATCCTGGGCAACATTTTTTTTTTTTGTAGAGCTATGTAATCTAACGGGCACCGTCGTTTTGCCTGTGAGCAGTTGGGTGTGCCACAGCAGCAAGAGCTCAGGAGAGGCGAAACGCCGTGTGCCCGTTAGGTTATACATGAAGAATCACGTATAGGCCTATTTTCTTAGACGCTTAAAGGTAAGACAGTTATTCGACCAATGTAAATGCAGTCATACATCCTCTTTGTTAACATTACAAGTGAAACTTAGCTGGGAAGAGGTATAATCAACTCTATTGAAACACATATGACGTGATTCGCACTATGAGACACTCATCGATAGCACAAAAAACATATGCAACTCTATCCAACTGAACCAAAACAGATTACCACGCGATTCTCCAAAAACACATGACGTGTCTCCTATAAAAACTGTATCAAAAACACATTTCTAAAATAACTATCAAATGTTTATCTGACATTCTTACTAATTTTACTAAAACGCCAATCACTGCCACATCAATCGTTAAATCTAGATTAAATCTAAATATTTTGTAAATAATAATTATATTACATGAATGAAATCATATCCCCGAAATCATATCGCCATCGCAATCATCATCATTCATGTCATAATTATATTACAGACGTACTATGTACCGTAATATTTATTTTTTATTGTAACCAGATGTAAGAATCATTTTTGTATATTTTAAACCTGGTTGAATGGTAAACTAGGCTTTAAGGCCTTAACACTGCCAGGTAAAATACAGCTTTATTATTATTTATTATTATTATTATTATTATTATTATTATTATTAAGGAATTCAACTATTAATAGAGAGGAGGGAAAAAGAGATAGGAGACGCCCACGAAGGAGATGGACACAGCAGCTATGATACTTTGAGCCAGAACGACCCAGTAAGAATTTCATCCTTGTAGTAAGAAGAAGAAGATTATTATTATATTATATCGTATTATATGGTATTATACTGTATTGTATTGTACTATATTTTATTGTATTGTATTATTTTGTATTATATTGTATTACATTATATTACATTACATTACATTACATTACATTACATTATATTATATTATATTATATTGTATAGCTGTGGTATAGCTTGCTGCCTTGTCATGCAGTGGACCAGGGTTTGATCCCCGCTCGGGACATCATCATCCTTCACCGGTGTGGAAAGCAAAGGGAAGCTACCACACCTATAATTTCCCTAGTAAAGCTGCAAAGCATAGCATGAAAATGCTATGATTGCCGTAAAAGACCTGCCTTCGGGCAGAATTACTATAGGTGGATATATATAGATAATATTACGTAATATGTCCCTTATGAACTATACCAAAACACAAATTCTGTTCCAACATGCGCTATAAATTGTACGAAAGTCCGTCGCCGTGGCGTAGTCGGTAGAGTCCCTACCTTCCACTCCGGCGACCCGGGTTCGATTCCCGGCGGGGTAGGGATTTTAAAAAATCTCCACCTTGGGTCTGGGTGTGTGTGCCGTTTCTAATGCTCACCTGAGTGCACATTTCCTAATCAAAAAAATAAATAAATTGTACGAACATATAGGCTTGCATAATGCAACTCCCACAAACTACAAAAAGTCCGTCACGCAGGAATTGCGTAAACTAAGCGAATTCCTCAGTAAGTCGAACTTATCGTCCAATTTTGCTGGTTTATGGAATTTATATTTATGTTAAAATGAACAAACTCAATTTCTGATCCTAGCTTATTCAAAAGGGTCGGACTGCAGTGAAAGTCAATCATGTATGAACTTAAATTAATACCTATTTGAATACTGTTGTATAATTTAAAGCAAATTTTACGTATCAACCGATCTATTTTTCCATCATTTTATTAAAAACATTACACAAATGAAACTAATAAGTATATCGTATTGTGATATATTGCCAGTTTAAGAGTTATTGTATGGTATACCATACATAGCGGTTACTACAGTAAATTTTTAATTTTGGGGTTCAGCTAAATGCCCATTCCCAACCATCGGATTTCAGACTGTCCTAAAACAAGGTCGAAAATTATATTTTCCTTCAGTACTGACATTATAGAATAAGGTCTCTGTATGTATATTTTATTGCAGTAGTAATTTCACTGAAAATAATGTATAAGTGTTTCTTGATATTTTGAACAGTTGTCGAATCTAGTGGGCAGTGTTCTGACAGAAGAAGCGTGTTCGGCGAAAAACCCAGTTAGCCTAACATTAAAAACAAAAGAGGCTGGATATTGCCAACTGAACAGACAGATCATATACATTTCTATGTAACATGCAAGCCAAGTTGTATTGGATGTTTATATTAGATTTTTTATTTAGCGTTTTTTTAATTTAGAATATTTTTAATCAGGTTCGTGGGGAAAAAAATGATGAAAAATTACTTATTTTGTGTTCTGTCGTACTAACCGCTGTGGTCTCGAGGTAGCGTGCTGCCTTGTCATGCAGCGGGCCCGGGTTCGATTCCGGTCGGGACACTTTTTCTGGGTGTGGTTTTTATCGGGGTTTTTCCTCACCTGTAAGACAAATGTCAGGAAAACTTTAAGGCCCAAACGGTCCCCGAAATCATATCGCCATCGCAATCATCATCATTCATGTTTTTATTATTGATTTCGTACATCTCAATGATGGATAAATCAAATTTGAAGAGAAAAATTATACGCTCAGACCGGGACTTGAACCCGGGACCCTTGGTTCTCTAGACCAAGTGCTCTACCAACTGAGCTACCTGAGCAAGTACCGATCTAAACGCAAATCTTTCTCTATATACATTGTAATTCCCATCCACCAAATGCTGTGAAGCCATGCTTCTATGTTGCAAATGGCGGCTCCTTTATTAAGAATTACAGTGTATATAGAGAAAGATTTGCGTTTAGATCGGTACTTGCTTAGGTAGCTCAGTTGGTAGAGCACTTGGTCTAGAGAACCAAGGGTCCCGGGTTCAAGTCCCGGTCTGAGCGTATAATTTTTCTCTTCAAAAATCATCATTCATGTTCATTTTAGATTAGGCTTAGGATTAGGGACTTTCCTGGCGCACCACCCATCATATCATCAGGGCAACGTAATCCCGGCTTCCAGACGCCCCAATCTCAGAAGTGAGTTACAAATACGCCATGCCAGAAGAGAAGCCAGGAATGTCGAAAAGACAACCTGGGGCATTTGCAAAAAAAAATAATGACGACAATGATTGAAAGTTGAATTTCCTAAATTTCGGGGTATACAGTTTAACTTGCTAATTACAGCAGTACCGTCACAGGAATTACTCGATTGCACGACCATTGGCCTGCATGCACGTAATACAACGTCTCACCGTTGATTGTCGTGTTCCTGGCATGTCCGCAGTGGTCCCAGCAGCGACGGCAATTCTAGCGACGAGATTTTCTGTTTTCACAACGGTTTCATACACAAGCAGTTTCATATGCCTCCAGAGGACGAATTCTAGATACGTGAGGTCAGATGATCTGGGTGGCCTGACCACAGGTCCTCCCGGCCGACACAACAGCGTACCGTAAAAAAAGGTGTTACTTTGACTCGAGGGGCAACTTTGACAGAACTGGGGCTTCTTTGACATTTTAAATTTCTTGCGTGTTTTGGGCTATTTTGACAACAATTCAATGGTGTAGACATTTCTTGAAGGCGCACGAATAATTAAGTTGTTTTAGAAGAGGATGTTAATTGTTGGAGACACATCTGTGTCACTTTCAACAACAATGAATTGCCAGCAAGGATAAAATTGTGATTTTCGGTTTTACAGGGGTAAGGACTAGATTTGTTGTGTAAGATGCAAGCTCTGGGTCTGTGGTATGTAACAGAGGATCAAACAATTCTTAATGTGAATGTGAACTATGTGAAGATGAGATGTGAAAAACTGTTTTTTTTTTTTTTTACTTTCTACTGTTGTTTCAAAAATGCATGTTTTCTTATTAATTCCTGATTGTCTAACTACAATAATTTTATATAATTTTTGTGTTCTGTTGCGTGTCAGAATTGATAAAGAAGTTCAAGTTTATTTTGTCAAATTACAGTTATAAAAACATTTGTAGTAAGGTTGTTTACAATACAAATATTTATCTTCTTCTTCGGCTTTCCCCCACTTATAGGTTTGCCGTCTTCAGTTTCCATTTATCTCTATCATTCCAATCTCCCTCTTCCAAATTCCGATCATCCATTATAGTTCTGACGTAGGTTTTCCATTTCCATCTTGGTCTGCCACGTTTATTTCTTCCAGGGGGTGACCATTGGTATATATTTTTTGGCCATCTTTCATTTTCCATTCTTTGTACATGGCCATACCATTAAGTGTTTGATTTCAATCCTCTTAACAAACAGATGTGGTGAACATTCATTTCTCTCCAAAGGAATTCATTCCTTATTTTATCCTGTCTTGTTTTTTGGAGGCTTCTTCTAAAATAATCAAATTCAACTGTTCTAATTTTGTTCTTTTGTAATTCCGTCAAAGACTAAGTTTCACTTCCATATGACAAAATATTCTGTATTATGCTCTTATAAATTTTCATTTTAGTTTCCTTTGTAATATTTTTATTCCAAATTATTCCATGTAATGTCTTAGTTGCATTTTTTGCCATTGCAATTTTAGTCTGTACATCTCTCTCACAGGTACCAAAACTTGTAATTATTGACCCAAGATATTTATAAAAAGATAAATTGGTATCAAGTAGTACCTACACTGGGTCTACTTTGAATTATAGTGAAAACAAATGTGATGTCAAAGTAGCCCCAGCACATGGGCAAAAACAGACCTAAACAAAACTCATTGTTGTCCTGCTAAGTTTTTATTTGAGAACAGTACCAAATGGGATTTGTAGTCTAAGGTTCAATTGGTACAATAAATCATACATTCAATTTTTTTCGGCATAAATCATACGAGTTAGACCTTAAAAACCTTCGAAAATATGTCAAGTACGATACGTTAGCACCATTAACAAAACGTTCTCTAACATTACAGGTTAACCTTTGAGACCATATGTTTCTTATCCAAACATATTTGTTTTTATCTTCTCTACTGCTGTATTAATTTGACTATTTAACTCATGCCCCAAATGGGAGTCAATGACCAATCACGTTTCAATGATTTCTGTTTCACAACCAATCAGAGTCGTGTTTCACGAAATATTTATCAGTGTTATAATTACCATATTAAAGAAAGCTCCTCTTTTTTAATATTTTGAACAGGTCTGACCATTATTTTGCAGTGACTGAGCCTGTGAATAATACAGCTACCAGATTGTATATATAGTGCATGAATGTCAACACATGCCGCATGTGGGAGTTAATATAAAAACATTTCTAGCAATTGATTATACCACCAAAAAAAGAAACCACTGTTTGCACTTTCTTAAATTTATTTTTTCCCAGGTAACAATCCAGAAAATATAATTGTCATATTTACATCATACGCCACCAGAAATGAATGAATATTACAGTTTGATCTGTTTCATTTTTCTCCACTAGAGAGCATTCTTACAATATTGCGTTCCTTTGGCAATAAATAGTATGATTTGGTTGCAGTGATAAACAAAAGAAGCAGTAGAAGCGTACCTATCGTTTCTCATTTGTTTTCAAACATCGCCGTTTACATTAAATATATAAATATTTTAAAATAACTATAGTTAAATAATGATTTGTGAGTAAACAGCTTAATTTATTCGTTAAAATAGTCCTAACAAATGCCACTCTTGATTTCCAAATTCTCTAGATAAATTCACTCCTCACTTCGTGAGTCGTGAATTATCGATAATTTGGAAATCACTCGTGGCATTACTTATGAAGAAGAGTTTCGGAACACCCTATATAAGTTTTTCCCAAAAGAGTAAAATATGGACTTGTCCCACTTTTGCTCTAAGCCCCTCATATGGAAACGCAAGTTCTGATCTTATAGTCCGATAGAATGTAGAAACCATATGGAGATGTTGAAAATTGATTTTAAAAAAATAATTTAAATTTTCATCAGAGTGATTCCACGGAAATGGAGGAAAAAGAAAAACGTTACCATATTCTGTTTACAGCATTTTCAGGACACAGGAAACTATGAATAAATAATGTTTGTGACTGTAAATTGAATAAAATAATACGTTTAGTTTTCAGCTGTCGGTACCGAGTACGGAATTGTCTGACATGTTGTACTGAACTTCCGTTTCATAATCCCAAGCGTTTTTATTTTTAGTTCAATTAAAACATTATGAAATTTTAAACTCTGACATTCAGGAAAAATGGAAAACAATTATACCAGATATAATTTACACATTTTATTTTTAACGAATACAATGTCTGCAATTATAATACATTTCAATTAGTTTAATTATTTTAATCGTAAACATAAACAATACAATTTAAAATTTATTAACTTCATCATTTTCTAGCTGTATTTTTAATTGTCTAGTTGTGATCCACATATAAATCCCAAATAGCCGAGTGGTTAAGGCAAGATGCCTTGGTGCAGAGCTTTGGGACTTGCGATGGTTCGAGTCTCCATACGGAAAGGAATTTTCTCATTGAATTTCGGCCAGTATGGGACCGGGGCCCATCCAGCATCGTGAGGCATTTAGGTAACTACAATAAGGACCGGTTCATGGATGAGAAAACTAGCTATAACGGCTGGGGGACCCGACATGCTGACCATATGTCACCCTTAACTGGCTGGATGATCGTCTACCTATGTGATTAACACATGTGGATGTAAGGCCAGCAGCCGGTTGGTAGGCTAAGAACCTTATAGGCCTGTCGCGCTCGACTTTGTTTTGTTTGTTTTTATCCGCGTGCAGTCCGCTATATGAGATTCCTCAGACCAATAGCAGGATATCAAAGAACAGACAAAAAAAAATATTACACAGAAATAAGACAACAACTAAAAGTAGAGGAATTAAACACAACAATAGAGAAATACAGAACAAACTGGAAAGAACACTTGGCAAGGATGACCGACAATAGAAAACAAAAAGCAGCATACAAATATTCACCACGAGGAAGACCAAGGAAAAGATGGAAAGAGCAGCAATTTGGAGCCGGAACAGGCTAGTAAATAAGCCTAAACCGCGAAGAAGAAGAAGAAGAAGTAGATCGGATACGGTGGTCTATTGATTATGTTTCTTGCCTCTAGTCCCGGCGGTAGCGGGTTCAAGTATGATGGATTTTTGGATGGAAAAATCCAAGGGACTTCTCCGGGAGGATATCTAAGCAGTGAGTCCCTAGCCTAAATATTTTCAGGCTCGTAAAACAACCTCAAGCCTGAATAACTAAACTTCCTTTATTAAACATTTTTAACTTGAAGAGACGGACCTTTTAGGTAATTATTTTATAATTTTATTATATAATTTTATGTAATATTCATATGAAGAAGAAAGGATGTAAATGCAAAAAAAAAAACTAATTGTTTAAGAATTTTAGGGTTAATAAATTCCCATCTTCAAGCCACAGTTAGTCCAATATCATTCAAGACTAAAAGTGTAATAAACACTGGTTCTTCCAACTCTTTTGTAGCGAAGTATGGGCGTTGAAACAGAAGAATATACAGAGACTTAGATCTGCTGAAATGAGATACCTTCGGAGGACTGCACTTACCTTGTAAGCCCATGTTTTCCCTTAACAGAGATTTAGGCGCTCTTCCCCTACAGGGAAGATATTGAACCATACTAATTTAGTTACACTTGTTTTCGTATATAGATGTCATTTGAGTGGTCCGTGGTCAGCGTTCCGCCTCATTCTGACATATAGGAAACCAAGGTAGTACTAGGACGGGAAATTCAGTAAATTTTGCTTAGAGGCCTTTTCATTCAGGCTTAAGGATATTTTACGAGCCTGAAAATCTTCAGACACGGGACCCACGGCTTAAAGGTCCCTCCCGGAGGACTTGAGCTCCTTGGATTTTTCCATCCTTTAATAAAAAAAAACCTACTAGATCACAAAAAAAATTAAGGCATCTTAGATAAATTACACATTGAACCTTTAGAAAAGAAAATTTCTGATTGTAAGTCAAGATGGATGCAACATGTTCATCGAATGGAAGACCCACAGGATACCCAAACAAATGTTAAGATATCAACCTGTAGGAAGAAGAAGACCAGGACGTCCAATCAAAAGACTTTTGGATGGTGTTTCTCTTGAGGCCGAAACAGCTCAACAAATGGAATAAATTCGTGAATGTACTATGATGATGATTTTGTGACTGATAATTCAACAGAGTTCTATTATGCATTTTATTAATTAAACTTCCTTTATCCAAATATTGTATATTGTACATAATAATTTGATGTACTCTAGATTTAACGAATTAAATATAAAATGTACAAGATAGAAAAATGAGAAAAACTATTAATGACATAGTAAGTGCAGTCGTGGGATAGAAACACCTTATAAGTGAGTAAACATATTGGCAATTGGCTCTAGCGGGAAAGTGGTGTTATCACTTTGGCCAACATGATGCTAGTAGTCACTTTTTCTCCGATCGAATATTCGCAGGTGACACTGTGGCATAGAATAGCCCGGTCTTTTAATAATCTCAACTACAGAAAAGAAAAAAAAAACTATCTGGCTACCAGTTCATCTAAAATGCAGATCTGAAATTTGGACAGTCTTGCGGAAATTTTTGGGCGTGTGACGTGATTTGAATTAGGAAAGTAGACTTGTGAGAAGTTATCAGTATGTAGAACAGCACATAGAGAAATTATAATTTGAATATGGCAGATTGTCTCGCGCGCCACATTGATCGGCCACCCGCCATGCACTAATAATGTAATATTGTGAGGATGGGATGTCCTCGCGACACTTGATGTTGCATACCAACTAGGCTGAACCAAGACAAACCTCGTCCAGCTAAAGTGAGTTAATTATGGAGGCGCTCCGCCGTGTGAATACATTGAAAACTCGTTCAGAGCAATAACGATTTAAATGCCAAACAAGTTACTGTGTTGTATTTAAAAAAATCATAAATTATTCATATTACAGAAATAGGGGAACATATTTGATTATCAATAGTTCAAGTTCCGGAGGTAAAATAGACCCCCCATTCGGTTCTCCGGGCGGGGACTACTTCAGGGAATCCATCCAGAGGGGATTATACAGGGGGATGACTGGAAAACATTAGTTCAGGATAGGTATGTATTGAGGAGCTTATGTCCGCGTGGTCATGAACCTACTGGTATGACAGTGTCAAAGAGTTAATTAATAATAATAATAATAATAATAATAATAATAATAATAAAAGTAATAATAATAATGATATTTAAGTAAACATATTTTATTTATTTTTTGTTTAATTATGGGGCAAGAGGGAATAATTTGAAAATATATACAATAGTTGTTGCGCAATATTAAAAGTATAAGGAAGGAATGTTAAATATAGATGTCTGAAAATGTTGGGTAAGCCGTATGTGTCCGGGTATGTTAAATCGTATTTATAGAAATTACTACTGATGAAATAGTTTGATATGGAAGGTTGTTTTCTAAGAACGATCGTCTGGGTGAGGAAAAAC
Organism: Diploptera punctata; assembly: GCA_030220185.1. Classification (NCBI taxonomy): domain Eukaryota; kingdom Metazoa; phylum Arthropoda; class Insecta; order Blattodea; family Blaberidae; genus Diploptera; species Diploptera punctata. Next base: position 1,298 of record JASPKZ010001471.1, on the reverse strand, counting down.
CCCGATAAAAACCTCGCCCAGAAAAAACTATAATTAATAATCATAATAATAATAATAATAAAATAATAATAATAATAATAATAATAATAATAAAGGTATTCAGGGAATAATGGAATTGAAACTAAAGCCAAATAAAAGTAGATGACAAAAACGGAAACAGAATGTCGGCTATTCCACACACTTATAATAAAAAAAATGCATATCTTTACATACAAAATTACGACAGTATAACACTGTAATTAAAACCAGAGTGCCTCTATGGAGCAGAAAACATTAATTTTGAATAGAAAAATAGATATCGAAAATATAGTGAAAAAGAATGCAAAAATTATAAGAAAAAGTTTTAGGTCCACAAGTCATAGGTGACGCATTTAGACCTCAGAAGTTAAAACGGAAATAAAATACAGCAGGCATTACAGTGATATTAGAAAACGAAGGTTTAAAATGTTATGGTCATATTAAACCGAATGAACTCAAATAGGCTTAAAAAAACAACAGATAATGGAATTCTACGAAAACAGAAGTTAAAGCTCCAGGGATACTATGAAGTGGATTGATGAAGTCAAAAAGGACTTAAAATTGGCAGGAATTACTAAAGAAGATATCCCAAACAGAGATATATTTAGAATTAAGGTGAATAAGTGGCAAGTTGACCAAGAGGACAAACCGAAGAAAAAACTGGAACAACTTGGACAGATAATAGAAAACAAAGCTCATAGCCAAAGAATGAAGATAAATTTGGGCTCAAGGGAACGCCTCTATAGTACTTTGCGTAGTCCTTACATGGGCTCATCCGCAATCAAAAAATAATAATGAAAGAATATAATAATGATAATGATGATAATACTAATATCATCATCATCATAATCGGTATCATGGCAGCTGCCGCGCGTCTTCGGAAACCAAAACGCCATTCTCTTGTCATCCATTTGATCTTCCTCCATTCCTCTGATTTCATAGCTTTGTACCCGTTCTATCCAGGTTTCTTCGGTCTTCCTCACTTCCTCCTTTCTATTGGGATCAGTTCCATAACAATTTTTGGCAATCTTTGCTCTGGCATTCGTTTGACATGACCATACCAATGCAATTTTACTTTTATATGATTCATGATGTCCGGCTCCTCTGGTACCCTAATTCCCTTATTCTTATTTCGTATTTCTATCCATTTAGATTTCAGCTGATCTTCTTAAAACATTATTTCTGTACTTAAAATTCTTTCATTTCCCTTGGTAGGGAATTTGCCCAGACTCAGCACCATATGTTAAATCTCTGAATTATCGGTTCTTTGAATATTGTAT
>JASPKZ010001470.1:0-29775 GCA_030220185.1 Diploptera punctata | reverse complement strand
CTTAATTAGGGGTACAAATTTAGAATCAAGTTGTCTGCTTGTATTTTAATCCTAAGCGGAATCGGTCTGCTTTTGATCTTAATCGGTTCATGTTCTATGACCTTAAACGAGTATTCAAAACAATTGCACAATCCAGGCTTCTTTGAGAATAAATTTTTATTTTTCATCAAAACGTCATATAGTTTATATTTCTGTTGTTCAGAAATTCCATGTATATTGGCTACCTTATCTCTTATCTGTTGGCAAAATCGTCTTCCTCATCATCTACCATGCACATGAGAAGAGGAATTTCTTTGTTTTCTATACAGTCAGCACATTAAACATCTACACAGTTATAATCATCAATATTATTTAATAAATATTCAACTGTGGAATTATCAAACAGGAATTCATTATTATACACATGAATCTCTTCATTCATGGTTTCTAGGGTCATATTCCCGTCTTCATTATTTCTATCACATTCTTCTACATTTATGTTTTCAATGAAAATGTGCTCATCTTTTATCAAATTTTCTTGTCTACTAATATTCTGAATCTCCTCAAATTCTCTGGCAAATGGCACGACAATTCTATTATCTGTCTCGTTACTTAAAGACACATTATAATTCTCAAAATCAATGATAGCTCTGTACTGATCTAACATGTCGCATCCAATTAACATATCACATGATAAGTTAGGTGATATTAAACAAATAACTTCAAATTTAGTCGAACAGATATCCACTTCTAATAAACATTGAAGTCTAATAGGTAACTTCTCCTTTCCATAGCTAGGGTGCAGTATACTCCACAAATTCTTACTGTATTGATCTTATTTCCTTTAGAAATTAGGGTACTGTAAAATTTCCGATCAATTATTGTGTTAGAACATCCACTGTCTGCAATACCAATAACCTCCAATCCGCAAATATTTAATTTTAGCTTAGGTGGACGACCTATAATATTCATTTCTCTAGTACATGTTCTATCTAATTCTTCATTCTCCTTGGAAATATTTATATTATTAATAATTTCTCCTTTATTACCATTGTCATTATTAATGCTAACCATATCTGTTGGTTTAAATTTTGATAAAATATCTACACGATCGAAGCTATTGTTGACCCCTAATTTTAGACAAGTTGAGATACGCAACGGAGTCCCTGACGTATCTAATTGGCATTTAAATCTTGAGGTATTATATTCACCTCAGCTTCAACTCTGTTGTTACCATTTGTTAACACAAGCTCAGAATTATTAATTGTATTTATTCTAGTATCATTATGCCTTAGTCCATTTTCACTGTGAGTGCTCGTATAATTTATATATTCTTGCCTACCAAAGCATCCTTCTCTTTCGTTATTGTAAGAGTATCTATTAGAATAACTATTACGCCTACGTTTCCTTCTATGTGGTGATGTCCAATTTCTATCATTACCTTCACCAGAAATTTCTACATTCATAAAGTTAAATTCTCTCCTATCATTTCTATTCTGAAAATTCCCAGAATTATTTACCGTTCTGTCATTATAAGTTCTATTCCTATAATTATTTCCATTTGACATTCCTCTATTTGGTTGGGTGTTCCTATTCCTATTGTAATTATCATTAAATTGTTTTTTCATCTCTTTATTATGGTCATCATAATTTTTTTTCATTATTCTCTGCCCCTACCCGAAGAAAATCTTTGTTGGAAATTTCTTGTCCATTTCAGTTAGCTCCCTTGTTTCTGACTTCAAATTCTCTCTTATTTTCTAATAAGGATAACAACTCTAACATATCTATAATGTTTTGAGGTCTAGCAATAACCAAGTGATATTTAATTTCATCTGGGTAATGATGGGATATTAAAGACAATAAAGATTTTTCATCAATAGGTGGCTGGAGAAGTGCAGCCATCCTTGCTTTTTCTAGAAAATACCCAAGGTAACTGAGATCTATTTTAGGGTTATATTTACCACTAGTAATATCTAACCTGACTTTATTTTGTCTTCCATGACCCCAATAGTAATTCATAAAAACACTTTTAAATGTGTTATAATCCATCGAGTCATGATATGCTATTTTGAACCAAGATTCAGCCGAATCTTTTACTGACCTTTTCACAAACATCATTTTATAATTATCACTAATTATAATAATTATATATACAATCCAACGCTGTGGTCTCGAGATAGCGTGCTGCCTTGTCACGCAGCGGGCCCGAGTTCGATCCCGGTCGGGGCAGTTTTTCTGGGTGAGGTTTTTATCGGGGTTTTTCCTCACCTGTAAGACAAATGTCAGGAAAACTTTAAGGCCCAAACGGTCCCCGAAATCATATGGCCATCATCATCATCATCATCCTTCACAGGTGTGAAAGCAACGGGAAGCTACCACATCTACACAATTCCCTAGTAGAGCTGCAAGCATACCATGAAAATGCTATGATTGCAGTGAAGGACCTGCCTTCGGGCAGAATTACTATGGATGGAATTATATATACGACGAATGCAAGAAAAGAGGTTACCTAGAAAAACTTTGGAATGGTGTCCAGCTGGAAGAAGAAGGAAAGTAAGACCTCGAAACTCGTGGATGCAAGAAATAAGAACTGGAATGAGAACAAGAGGACGGGAGGATATGGAGTGGATGGAAAGAGATGAGTGGAGAAGGAAAACAAAACTTTAGGCATAGAAAGACGTGTAATAATTTGAAAATCTGTATATAAATACATCAATAGCCCTGAATTATTATATAATTACAATTTAAAATTTATTTATTCATAGTTATAAATAATATTATCCATCCATCCATAGTAATTCTACCTGCGGGCAGGTCTTTCACTGCAATCATAGCATTTTCATGCTATGCTTTGCAGCTTTACTAGGGAATTATAGGTGTGATAGCTTTCCGTTGCTTTCAACACCGGTGAAGGATGATGATGAAGGTCGGATGATTTTCGGAGACCGTTGGGCTCTAAGCTTCCTGACATTTGTATTACAGGTGAGGAAAAACACCGAAAGAACTTCAACCATGAGCCTGTCCCTACCGGGAATCAAACCCGGGCCCGCTGCGTGACAAGGCACCACGATACTTCGAGACCGCAGAGGTGAATAAGATAATATTATAATTATATAATAATTATTATTAATGTTATTATTACATTATATAATAATATATATAATACATAATATATTATTATTATTATTATTATTATTATTATTATTATTATTATTATTATTATTATTATTATTATTATTATTATTATTATTATTATTATTATTATTATGGGTTTTCAAATTTTACGTTACGTTATGTTTCATATTTATAAAGTTCGAAAAAATGGGTAATTTACATGCGAAATCTGTTTACAAAATATAGCCTGAGAAATAATGTAGATGTGGCAACAATAGGCATAACAAGAAATGGTTTGATGAGGAATGTGCCGATATTGTAAAGAAAAGAAAGTTAGCAAAAATGAAATGGTTGCACGAGTCAAATGAGGAAAATTTAGAGCAATTGGGTAGTATTAGACGGGAAACCACCAAGTTACTAAAGAGTAAAAAGAGGTAATATTTGAGAGAGAAGATTAATGATCTTGAAATAAACGCAAAAAATAGGAACATTAGACAATTATTTCAGGGAATTAGTATAGAGAAGAAAGGGTTTCAGGCTAGAACAAACATAATTCGGAATGAAAATGGGGATATGATTGCAGATTCCAGGAGTATATTAAATAGATGGAGAAGTTACTTTAATCAGCTATTAAATGTACATACAGAACAGGACATTGAGGAGGATAATTTAGAGACAGCAGAAATGCTAGTCGCAGAACCAAATGCATTAGAGGTTGAAATGGCGATTCAAAAATTGAAGATGTATAAAGCATCAGGTTCAGATGAGATCCCAGCAGAAATGATAAAATCAGGGGGAGAAAAATTGATGGACAAGATACGCTGGTTGCTTAGTATGATTTGGGAAAAGGAAGCTCTCCCAGATGAATGGAAGGAATCAATTATCGTACCAATTTATAAGAAAGGAGATAAAACTGATTGCAACAACTACATGGGGCATCTCATTACTTTCATCTTGATACAAAATTCTAACAAATATATTAGTCAGCAGACTTACTCCCTATATTGATGACATTCTTGGAGATCATCAATGTGCATTTAGAAGAAACAGGTCTACAACAGATCAGATTTTTAGTATAAGACAGATTTTAGAAAAGAAATGGGAATATAATGGTACTGTACATCAACTATACGTAGACTTCAAAAAAGCATATGATTCAATTAAGAGGGAGAAGTTATATAGTATCCTGCTGGAGTTTGGAATTCCTAAAAAGTTAGTTAGACTTTTACGAATGTGTCTAAATGGCACAAAGAGTAGGGTGCGTGTAGGCAAACAGTTTTCAGACACCTTTGAAATCCAGAATGGGTTGAAGCAAGGAGATGCACTATCTCCCCTACTATTTAATTTTGTACTAGAGCATGCCATTAAATCTTTACAGAATGAGGAAGGCTTACAACTGAATGGTATTAATAAGCTGTTAGTTTATGCTGATGATGTAGTACTACTGGCCGATAGCGAGGAGATACTAAAGGACAACACGCACACACTATTAAGTAACACTAAGAAATTAGGACTGGAAGTAAATATCAATAAAACTAAATATATGGTCACACGTAGAAATACATTATATAATGGAAATGGACAGCTAATGACAAATGAGGGAAATTGTGAGGAAGTGGCTGAATTCAAATACCTAGGAACAATAATCACAAATAGGAATGAGATGCACAAGTAAATTAAACATAGGCTCAATTCTGGAAATGCGTGCTATTATGTATTACAGGGACTCTTGTCGTCCCAACTACTTTCAAAAAACGTTAAACTCAAAATATATAAAATTGTTATTTCACCAGTTATATTATATGGATGTGAAACATGGACTCTTACTTTAATGGAGGAAAGGAGATTACGAGTATTTGAGAATAAAGTTCTTAGGAAAATTTTTGGACGAAAGAGAGATGAACAGACAGGTGAATGGAGAAGACTACATAACAATGAACTACATGGTCTTTATAGGAAGCCAGATATAATAAGAACGGTTAAGTCTCGTAGACTGCGAATGGCAGGACATGTGGCACGAATGGGGGATGAAAGACGTGTATGGAAGCTTATTTTAGGAAAGCCAGAGGGAAAACGTCCAGTTGGTAAACCAAGAATGAGGTGGGAGAATAACATTAACTATGATTTGAGGGAAGTAGATTATACAGGGAATGATTGGAAAGCATTAGCTCAGGATAGGGATGTATGCAGAGCTTATGTCCGCGCGGCCATGAACCTACGGGTTCGATAGTGCCAGTGAGTAAGTAAGTGGCAACAATCTATTTGTCATTCTCCATCTCCGGAAAAATCAATAAGTGGCTCAATGGCCTGGGTAAAATTTCAATCAAATACACATATTACATTATTTTTAATATTTACACGAAAAGTATCAAAGCTGCGTAAAAAATAAACATTTTCAGATAATTTTGAAAAATTAGGCTATTCGAAGATAATATTAAAACAAATCTGAGAAATTACATAAAGTATACATTTTATTTTAAACATCAAAGTTTTTAAAATATTTCGTTTTCCATGTTAATTGACGATCCGTTTGTGTTGTGAGAACTGCGTCTAGGTGATACAAGGTGACACTAAGCGATTGTGTTTGCAACACTGTACGCGTACATTGGATGAAACAGGCGCCTGCCGAGTATAAATCTTACAATTTGGTTAATATTTTCAGTGACATGATAGTGGATTTCATGCCAGAAGTACACCTACGTTAATTGAATTTAAAAATTGCAAAAAGGCACAAATTATTTAGCAACATGTGTATAACTTCATGAGAAAAACATATATGTTGATTATATCCCAAAAATTGCGATAAATGTCTTGAATATTGAATGTGAATTTGAGGTGATTTAGCGCAACAACGGTATATATACAACGTAAAACTTGTTTTTTTAACGATAAGGAACGGAAGATACAACACCGGATCATCCAATAATCTGAACATTAACTTGCCCACTTTCTCGTCTAACATAATGTGACTATCGAAGAGGAGTATCATAGCCTCGCGGGCATAGGCTCTCCATACATCCCTATCCTAGGATGTTTCCCAGTCATTCCTTGTATATTCTACATCCCTGATATCACTGTTAATATTAACCCCCACCTCTTTTTTGGCCTACCCTCTGTTTTTTCACTGTTAATATTAACCCCCCACCTGTTTTTTGGCCTACCCTCTGGTTTTCCTACAGAGTCTCCATGCCCTTCTTTCATTCCTCATTTATGTTACATGTGCTGTTCACCGAAGTCTATGTGATTTGACTGTATGAAATCATGTCTTTTAAACCAACCATCTAACTCACTAATGAACTTGCGGTTTCATGGCCGCGTGGACATTAGCTCTCCATACATCCCTATCCTGAGCTAATGTTTTTCAATCATTCCTGTATAATCTACTTCCCTCCAATCATAGTTAATGTTATTATCCTACCGAATGGCGGTTTACGATCTTGTTTTCCTATAAGAAGCTACCATGCCCCACTTTCATTCCCCATTCGTGCCACATGTCCTGCTCATCGCAGTCTGTGAGACTCGACTGTACAAAAACATGTTTTTTAAACTAACCATCTAACTCACTATCGAGCTAGTAATTTCATGACCGCATGGATATAGCTCTCCATACAACCCTATCCTGGGCTAATGTTTTCAAATCGTCCCGAGTATAATCTGCTTCCCTCAAATCAAAGTTAATGTTATACTACCACTTCATTCTTGTTGCATCGAATGGCCGTTTCAGTCTGGTTTTCCTACAAGAAGCTTCCATGACTCTCTTTTATTCCCCATTCGTGCCACTTGTCCTGAGCATTGCAGTCTATGAGACTTAACTGTTCTTATTATATCCCGTTTCGTACTATATTATATCATGTAGCTCCTGTTATGTAAGTCCCGTCTGTTCATCTCTTTATGTCCTAAACATTTTCCAAAGAGTTTTATTCTGAAATAGTACAGTATTTTCATCATATTGTTATTTATTATTATCAATATTAATTATAAAGTAATTATCATTTATAATTAATTATAAGTAGTATTATAATAATACAGTTATTATATTATTATTATTATTATTATTATTATTATTATTATTATTATTATTATTATCGCCTTGGCGTGGCGGAGGGGCTTAGTACCTGATGATCCAGACGGCTTACTGAGTGAGTCTTTTGGCTACCAGTGGGCAAGAGGTGAAGGGAAGCTAAGAATATTCCACAACGGGCGGATGGGGCTCGATAGTTTTGGTAGACAGCCCATCTAGGAGAAGAGGACCCCAAAATTAAACTCCTGGTCCTCCAAGTTGGGGGTTGATGCAACGGGCTAACTCCCCGTTCATCGAAGAAAAAAGAAATGTTAAAAAAACCCAATGAATCACAGCCGGACAGGATTGGGAATACCACTAGATGATAATTCAACAATATATACACTCCAGTTTGCAGATGACCAATTGATATTGGCTCAAGAATTTGAAGATATAGAATACCTCACTAGAAATTTAATACAAGAATATAGTTTATGGGGTTTAAAGATCAATATGGATAAATCTAGATATATGACAATAGGGGATCTTCCTCAAGATTTAATACTAGAAGAAAATATAGGGACAATTAAATACACTGAAGAATATAAGTATTTGGGAATTAAAATTACTAAAGATGGAAAACATGGGATGGAATAGTATGGGACAAACATATCTTCAAAGAAACAAAAAAAAACTATTTTTAATACAATAATCAGAAGCATTATTACCTATGGTGCTGATGTCTGGGCTTTAAATGCACAAATGAAAAAAAAATTACTCGCCACTGAAATGGACTACTGGAGACGTGCTTCAAGAATATCCAGGAAGGATAAATTCCGAAATTCATATATAAAATAAAAAATGCAGGTACAATATTCAATATTAGATTTTATAAAGAAGAAGAAACAATTAAATTGATACGGACACATTAGAAGGATGGCAGAAGGAAGACTACCTAAGATAATCATGGATTGGGAACCACAGGGAAGAAAAAAGAAGGGTAGACCAAATATTACGTGGATTCAGGGAATCAATGAAACTAAGAGGGAATGGGAAATAGACGAAGATATGTGGATGAACAGACAAGAATGGAAAAATGTGTTGAATCAAATGTGTAGTTAACTGTGAACATGGGTACCGGAAAAATGTATATCCATTGTAAAAGCCGGAATAATAAAAAAATTATTATTATTATTATTATTATTATTATTATTATTATTATTATTATAGATTTTCCAAATTTTTCAGTATCTATGTTACGTTTGGTTTATATTTATAAAGTTTCAAAAAATGGCTAATTAACTTGCGAAATCTGTTTACAAAACATAGTCTAAGAAATAATGTAGATGTGGCAACAATCTACTTGTCATTCTCCGTCTTCGCAAAAATCAATAAGTAGCTCAATGACTTTGGTAATATTTCAATCGAATTTACATATTACATTGTTTTTTAATATTTACACAAAAAACTATCAAAGCTGCATAAAAAATAAACAATTTCAGTCAATTTAAAAAAATAAGCTATTCAAAAATAATATTAAAACATCTGTGAGCAATTACATAGAGCATATATTTTATTTTAAACATCAAAGTTATTAAAAAATTTCGTTTCCATGTTAATTGACGATCTGTTCATATTGTCAGGACTGCGTCAAGGTGACACGAAAACAACGCCACTTAGCGATTGTATTTTGTTAATTTGCAACACTGTAGGCGTACCTTGGATAAACCAGGCGCTTGTCGTGTATAAATCTTTGTACATTCAACATGTAAGAATTGTGATAGTTATTAAAGCGTGCGTGGAGTGTTTTAATGCGTGTGAAATGGACGCAAGAGCTTTGTTTTTGTCCTCAATTGAACACAAGGTTAGTAATTTATATTATTATTTGATAAATTATATAAAAATGAACATCTGCGAAACTGTCTTTTATGAACTCAAAAACTATTTGACCGAATTGAATGGTGTTTTACCATCATTTAGATATTTGTTTTGGGAAAATTGACGTATATAACATATTACCATATGTACTATAGGACCAGAGCATAAGAAATAAAAAAGTGGATCTGTGCACTGAAAAGTCGTTTTTTGGATTCCTAAATTGTTTATTTTGTCTAAACCATAACAAATACACCATACTTGAATATCTAAAAAAAATCTTCAAAAAAGTCCACGACAGCATATGCCTATCTTTCACGGATAACTCACAAAAAAAATATTCTTTCAAAATTAGATTAAAAGTAAGGATTTAATTACTAAGACTTTTCCTACAACACAATGTTAGCGCTATAATATTATTAACTGTTCAACAAATTACAGAAAGTACATATTTTGATTTGATATTTCCTTCTAAACATTTTAATAAGTTGTTTATATATAACCTTTGTCCATGCGAACAACGTCATGGATCCAGTTAGTAGAAAATAATATACCATATTATTATATTGATTAAAATTGAATAAGTTGTTAAACTCTTTGACTTCACATATAAATTAGATGTCCGATCCCATCAGCACATAGTCCTTTATATCCCTCCTCATCACACTACCTATCACTCAAAATAGTTTTAAGTTTCTTTTGCTATAACATAGGAATTCTCTTCCACTCTATGTCAGAGACTGTCAAACTTTACCATCTTTCAGAAACAAATTTAAAATACAATTATTAACAGAAAAATCTCACTAATATTATTTTATAACAATTAAGAACATGTTTTTCCATCAAAAAATAGCTGCATGATATGTATAGGAAGCCAGGTATAATAAGAAGAGTTAAGTCTCGTAGACTGCGATGGGCAGGACATGTGGCGTATGGGGAATGAAAAAGGTGCATGGAAGATTCTTGTAGGAAAATCAGGGAAAACGGCCAGTTGATAGATCAAGAATGAGGTGGGAGAATGACATTATCCATTATTTGAGGGAAGTTGATTATACAGGAGATGATTGGAAAGTATTAGCCCAAGATAGGGATGTATGGAGAGCTTACGTCCGCGCGGCCATGAACCTACGGGTTCGATCGATAGAGCCAGCGAGTTAGTTATTTAATAAAAATAGTATTAAGATTTATCAATATTTTACCTAATATCTCATATATATATATATATATATATATTAAATTTTTGACATTGAGGAATGCAAGCTTATATATATAAGAAAGATAAATGTTTGAATTGGATTTGCCTAGTGGTGCAATGGATAGCACGCTGGGTTACCATTCCAGAGGTCCGGGTTCAAATCCCGTTCAGGCATTTATTTTTCCTTACCATGTCATATATATATATATATATTACAGTTTCTTACTTTCTTTGTACTTTTTTTCCTTTTCATATATACTAGTTTCGAGCTGATATTCCTTAGTGTATGTACGTATTATCTTATTACTTTTAATTTTGTCCTTAATTTTATTGAATTATTGGACATTATTTTATTGGGTTCCTGGAATCAGAATCACAACTGAACCCTACAAATTCCTTAGGTGTAGGAGCCACAAGAAATGAAAATTTAGAAATCGCCCTAGCGGGCACAACTTTCAGACCGGAACTCAGTATATCCTATTAAAATAATTCGCAGTCGGTATTATCAAAACATGAGCGAAATCAATTACAAATGGAGCTTTAATTGAAATCCGAAATTAAAAACTGCCTAAATGACTGATCCGATTTTGATTTTTTTTTTTGTGTTTTTGAGTTGACCCCTGAATGGTTTAGATTAACAAGTGGACCCGGTAGATGGCGCTGCGATCGGATTATAGGATTTTTTATGTCAAATATGTAGTCACCTGTATTATAGACATATTTCGCGTGGATTAAATGTAACGTAATAATGCAAGCTTCTTGGTCCACAACAGATAATAGTGAGGAGTTTTCTTGCGAACTTATTAATTAGTGAATTTTATGGTAAAAAAGTAACTTACATTTTTATCGTCCGGCCATGACACGAGAAATGACTATTCAGTCGGGACAACGCCTGTCTCGTCCGCTAGAATATCATAAGTAATTGTGTAAGTAAGTAGAAATAGTAGGTTATAAAAACATTGCGAGTTAAGGACAATTGATCAGTCTGGATCCCCATTTGTGGTTCTTTCAAAGTTCTGGCCATTAACAATTTTGAATATGATTTGAAAAAAAAATATATTGCTCTTTCGAGTTAAAGAAAATTAGGATTAATAATGTCCTGGACTGTCAATAACGCAGTTGCCTATCTTACAGCATAAATAACCCTAAAGCGGTTTGTTATTTCGTTTAGTTGGAAATTGTCAATCAAGTGAACTATAAACCTAGTAAATAAATGTGCACTGTATAATATCAAGTGGTTATGTTCCTTACCTCTAGTCCGATGATCGTAGATTCAAACCCGACTGTGGTCGATGGATTTTTAGGGTTAAAAATACAAGGGGAAAGTCCTCCGGGAGGGACTTCAAGCCAAGGGATCCCAGTGTGAAGATTTTCAGGATCTTAATAGTATATTGCGATACAAGTGAGGTAAGCACTTGTTATTGATCGAGAAAAAGTTAGAAAAAAACGAGGTGCTTGCGCCGAGTTTTTTCAATTTTGGAGATCTGTTACGTGCTTACCTCATGTGAATTGCATACTATTATTTTGTCGATGTGACTAATTTGTATTAAATATAGTAATAAATGAATTAACATATTGGTTGGATGTAAATGACTTCTATCAGAAAGAAACATTTGGTGATTGTTACTATGTAGCTTTTCATTTGTTTTATTATAAGCAAGGATTGTTGGCTGTGGAGACATTTTTTATATGTAGCACCGTGATTAGAATCTGTTTGATAATTTTATTATGCAAGGAGTCATGGTAGATAGAAGCCTGGAGAGTGGGGTGTTCTGCATTAATTCCGGAAAAGTCTAAAGAAAGGTACGAGTTAGTGTACAAAACATTCAAGACATATTTTATTTTACTTACCGAACGTGTGCTTTTTGAGTCCATATCAGCAATGCGATTTATTTTGTTTGCATAGCAACCAGGTTAGATGTGGGAACGTTGACTTACTTCCAATAACAACAATATAGGTAAGTATAAGAAATTAGTCACCAAAAAAGAATTCGATGTATAATGACATGATTGTCTACATAAATTGGCGAATAATAATATATATTCCTTTACACACACACACACACACACACACACACACACACAGTCCATATATATATATATTTATCCATATTTCCTTGTCGCCATCAGCATTTACTTTTCGCCATCAGCTTACTTTTCACCTCCTCTTATGTCGATGGCGCTAAACGTGAACTTGATGTATGGGAGTATCACCATTGTTCTCGGCGACCCCGAAATACGGGTGTGAAGTAATATCAGTGGTTTTCTATCATGTTTAAATCCCTGGGGAACTAGGGATGTAACCAATCTGTCTACCGACTACGACTCTCATAGATTCGACACTAATGTCGGTCATTTTTTACTTTTTATTTTTTTTTACCCCTTGTCACCCTCGCTCTCCAAGGAAGGGTAGATGTCAAAAGTTTGGTTCAAGTGTCATCGGGGTGTCAAGAATTAACTTACCGACTATAAAGACCATAGATTCGACACTAATCTCGGCCCGTTTTTACGTTTTGTTTTTCTTCCCATCTCGCTCCCTCTTTGGGAAACTATACGTAAAAAGGTGGTTTAAAATTTAATTGGTTTCGACACTAGTATCTATCGTTTGACATTGTTTTTACACGTCACATCCCTAGGGGTCTCTCAACCCTCATTAGTACACTTTCCTAAATATATGTCATGTCCGATCAGATATTAAATTATGTTTTTTAACAAACTTCAAACTTTCGCGTTTCTAATTACTGAAATTTGAAATATGAAATCTGCTTTGTTTATTCTTCCGTCCATGACTGATCTATTTGATGTATTTTATTATAATACCATATGTAACATTTCGCCATTAAAACTAAATTGAGGAGTATATTTTGATAAAACACTACATATATCTAGAAGTAGGTTACGGTGCAAAAATTGTACACCCGAATTCGGATATAATTTTGCTTTTAAAATGAATCTTACACATGTCCAACAACAAAACACGAAAAATTACAGAATATCTGAAAAATAATCATTTACACGTAACTTAACAGTTTTAAAGTCAGAATATAAAATAATAATCATTGAGCATTAGTGTAACTTGATAAAGATAATGATAATATCCTCAACGTGTGTCCAACTTAGGATCGGGACGAGGGATGGATGAGATGAAGCCCCTATATTTATAGAAGTATGTGATACCACAAGTGTGCCTGTCGACGCTACGTCACAGAGGCGAATGAACGAAATGTATGAGATGACCCTTTGGAGAAATTCACAATTGAAATTTGTGGCAGGGAAAAACGGTAGAAACCTACAAAGATATAATTACTAAGGACAATAATTATGCTAAAATATGGATATACTAAATAATTACATTACCTGGAGTTTATGAATATAAATAGACGAAAGAAAATAATTGACCTAGAAATTTTCATATAATTAATAATATAAAAATCTATGAACGGATCGGGATGAAGCACCACGCCTTGGCGCGGAGCTGCGGAACGTCAGTTAGTTCCATTCGCTACAAGGAATATTTTTCTTATGCAATTTTGCGCAATCAGCATCATGAGGAATTCTGTTAACTCTAAAATATAGCGGCTCCAGGTTGAGGAATAGTGTAGGATCGGCACATGTTACCCATATACTATCTAAGATTATCGAATTATCTGAAAAAATACAATGGGCCTAAGTGGCTGCCAGACAGTTGCAGGTTTTCGTGGGTTTAAGAACGGAGACTTTTAATATAAAGCAGTATAACGCAATATCATGTGAAATGATGTAAAATATAATATTTCTAATTTAAGCGTAACATTTGTTACAATTTCAAATAACATGTCTTATACACATCTCGATATATCATAATAACGAGTATTCAAACTATGATAAATTTAACTATATTGATAATGTATTTAATAGTTACCTGATAGAGGAAGTGTTGTCTGTAAATCTCAGCTATACATGTTAAACAGTTTTGAATCCAATCTGTAAAATATTAATATTTTATTAATATCTTTTAAAACCGTAATTTTATATTTCATATTGAATGACGTTGCTTTGTAACGTTACAGTTATTGTGTCATTCGTGCTGGCAACAAAGCGCATTTTGTCCAAAGTATTATGAAACCAATCTTCTTTTAATAAATGTGCTAATAGTGCTTAGGGAAAAATCTCATTATAAATTTAAATGCTTATTATATACAGTTTTGATGCGGTGGTCTAGTGGTTATGCTCCTTGCCTCCGGTTCCGAGGGTCGCGGGTTTAAACCCGGCCGAGGTCGATGGATTTTTAGGACGGAAAATTGCAAGGAGCAAGTCCTCCAGGAGGGACTTTAAGCTGTCAGTCCCGAGTCTGAAGAATTTACAAGCTCATATAAGATCCTTAAGCCTGAATAAAAAGGCCTCTATGTAAATTTACCGACCTCAACATCATGGTATACCTTAGTTGCCTGTTAGATGTCTCATTGGGTTGGTGTGTTGACCGCATACCGTCCATGACACCTATGAGCAAATAAGGTAACTGACAATTAACTTGGACCAGTAACACCTTACAAAGGAGAGGCTGTGGCTCAACAATGCGCTACGTCATTACACATAGTTTTTTCGTTTAAATATTCACAATGGCAAATTTAACTTTAAAAAGCGGCATTGTTTAATATTAGAATATAATTTGATAAAAGACATATAATACGTATACAATTAGAGCAGAATTGTTTCTTCTCTCTCTCATTTTTCCCCATCGTAGTGCTGTAATCGATATTGGTGGAATACTTAGTGGTTAACATACTTGCTCTCGGATTTAAAAATGCAAGTGTTAAAACACGGCCAGTTAGTGCGAATTTTCAGGGCATAAAAATCCCTAGCCTAGGTTCCTTCGGAAGCGAACTAGATAATTTGGTTCCCTGTCTAGATTTACGGCACGTAATAAAAACCCCAAGCTTGCAATACGAGACATTAAGCATTTGTGACCCTTCATCGCTCGGATTTGTATTGAGATGCTAATGATCATTACTTTTAATAAGTAAGTTTATCGTAAAATAGAAATAACATCATAACATTAATTTAGTGATGTGGCCTTTCAACTATGTTTTTACCGACTATACACAATATCTGTCTTTCTTTTGTAGGAAATGTTTACGGAGACTGCCCTAACAACCAACCCAACAGTAAGTACTTGTTGAATATTTTGTCCTGTAGAAATGACATCTAGGCCCATGGCTCCACCCCTTGGGATACGTCGGTCAAAGACCATACTCCCAAGTCCCAGTATCTTGTCCTCCCTATCTATTCGTGTCCACGTTCAAGAGTTCTCGGCTTAAAACCAACATATCAGGGAGAAGGTGTTGGAGTCGCAACTTCAGGGAAATTACTCAGCCATATAGTACGTCAGGTCGCTCATTCCTGACGACCCCACAGTTGGTCCACGGGCTCCTCGAGCCTAGCCGGGAGGATTACTGTTGCAGATCCACCGACTGTTACCCTGTTCTACCTCCAGGGACGCATCCTGCAGCCGTTGTGAGACCGGCTAGGGCTTGAGTCCACAAGCCCCACAGTGTGAGACTTTAGTACATCCAGGTGCTCATCTCCTGGCGACCTCACAGTTTGTCCACGAGCCCGTAGGCTTAGCCGAGAACCAGCACAGTTGCTCACCTCTGCACTGGTGCGAGCCGTGCCCCCAGGGACGTGTCCTGTTGCAGTTGTGGTTCAGCACGGAGCTCGCAAGCTCCAACAGGTAAGCAACTGTACGACAAGGCGCTCAACTCCTGCCGACCCCACTAATGGTTCACGAGTCCCTTGGACTTGGCTGGGAGGACTGTCTAGCAGATCCACCGACCTTTCCCCCAGCAAACCACCTGGGGACGTGTTTTGTTGCTGAAGTGGGTCCAGCCTGTGCATTAGTACGTCATGTCGTTCAACTCCTGACGACCTTACAGATTGTCCTTGGGTCACTCGGTTCCAGAGTCGGCGCTAAGTCCCACAGACCAAAAAAGACGCCGCGCTTCCTCCTTTCCCGAGCTTATTGACCTGGTGGTAATTCCCAGCATTACGCCCGGTATTGTACCATCCAGCCCGTTCGCAAGACTAGGCCTAGTCGTGTAGCTACTGTGAGACAGCCCACTGAGCAATGTAGGCATCCAGGGTGCTCATCTCCCATGGTGCCCCCACAGATGGTCTCAGGTTCAATGAACCAAGAGAGCAGGAGCGCCAGATCTCCCACTCTCCCACCGCCACGCCAACGGCGGCACAGGCCCCCGCTGTGGGCCGGGATCGTTCAGGCTTGACAGCAGGCCCCTATCGCAAATAATTTTCCTGCTGACCCCGCTCATGGTCCGCGAGTCCATCGGACTTGGAAGGGAGGACTGACTAGCAGATCCACCGACCTTTTCCCCACTACGCCACCGAGGGGACGCGTTTTGCTGCTGGAGTGGGCGCAGCACGAGCTATATAGTACGTCAGGTCGCTCGAGTACTGACGACCCCACAAATGGCCCGCGGGTCCGGTCTGGACCTAGCCGGGAGGAATCCAAGCAAACCACCGACCGTTCCCCTATTCGCCACCCGGGGACGCGCCCTGTTGCTGTTGTGAGCACAGCTGGGGTCCGACGGACCCCCAGGGTGTGTAGATATGACACGCTCTCTATGGCTAACATGTTTCTCCGAACAGTTGTTCTTTTTTTCCCACAATTTCTGATAATGGAAAGACAAACTTAACATCCGCCATGAATAATTGTTGCTTCATTGTATGGTTCTCGTCCAATGTTTGTTTATCCAGCAAAGGGGCAGGGGAGGCTGTTAATAGCTGTTATTTCTGATCTTGAAAAACAGAAATGCCCCACCACTATCAAGGTCATTCCATCCCAATGAGGACAAATATTTGGTAATTATGCAGAAACGTTGCATGGACGACATAAGAATCGTACCTATTGGACGATGTTTGACATTCATTGTAACGAACCATTGTCACTGTTTTTGTGGTTTCAGTCATTTTAAACATGGCGCGTAGAGGTTTAGTATATTTTAATTTCACCCAATATTTAAACGCATTCTTGGAGTTTGCGGAGGAATTGAGGAGTTAGGCAGGCCTAGAATCCTTTGATATATTTTTTTCAAAATACGAAAACTATCCTAATGTTGAACCTTGTACATCATAATAGGTCTTTATCGGATATTAGTTAACACACATCGTTTCACTTCCTGTGTATAAACAGTAACATTATCACATTTAAACACGTCTGTCTTGAATTTAAACACAGCTAACAAAGATAATTCACATTAACCTTAGTCCTTTATGTCTAGCGTTGGTTTATTAGTAACATCCAGATTTCTGTTAGGTTTTTAATATTACACAAATCATTCAAATAGTATGAGCATTTCTTTATATTAACTAACATTGGTCGCAAATTAAAAAAAAAAACTATAATAACTCACACTAACATCACATTAATCATTTTTATTTAAGATTGGTTACTAGGTCACATAGTTGTGCAAGATTTTTATATTGCTTCAATTAGAAGATAAACTTCAAAAATGTATCTTTCCTCTTTATAAATACAAAATATGAATTTCTCGGATAAACAATAGGAATGACGTAGTAGATACGTCAATAATGTGTGTATGTACATATATATATATATATATATATATTGGACTTTTTTCGCTATTTTATATTTATCTATATTTTACTACTAGGAATAACACTGGTCAACATTATTTTTGTCTCATGAGTACCAATATTTGTACTTAATGCAGCTTTTTATCGTGTTTTCAAATACGTATTCGAAATTTCTCCATCACCCACAGTTTTTTAAATTCAATTTCGATAAATGGATTTAAATAATTGTTTTTTTTAGTAAACGTTTCTTCATCCATTTGTCCATTATAAAACAAAACCAAATGAGGTAACTCAAATGATTTCAGAGATATCAAGGCAAAATGAATCCTAAAGCTGGCCGATTATTGTTGGAGCATCAAGAGGGATACTTAACAGGCGAAATATAGCAGAAAATCGTCATTTCTTACTTTCTAGGTGAGTCCGAATGTTCGAATATTGTGTAGTTACGAATGTAGAAAATATTAAAGTGTTTGAAATTATAAATTCTTGTCTCTCGGAAACCTTGCGTGATGGATAAAAACCGATTCATATTTGAATTCAGGAGAACAAATGCTATCAAAAAAAAAAGTTTATTTTTTGTTGCTCAGTGTAATTTACATGTCGTGAAAAAATTGAAATTTATTTTTAATTTTCCAAAAAAAGAGAACCATAACATTAAAGGCTAATGAACATGTTAGTTTTTAAACGTGGCATCTAGCCAGGTCATTTAAGCGATGGTTCTATAGGTCAGAAGTACAAGATTCGAATCTCGCTGAAAACCAGGGTGAGAGTTGTATTTAAAATACGTTGGAATACGATAGTGTAAATTGTATAGAATTTTATGGATAAGTTGAATTGAGATAGAAGTGAGATACAAAATACGTTAATGTGAGAAGAGAATAATAAATAGAGAGACAGCCAGTAGCCAAATGTGGATTTTTGTATTCTAAATTTTCCCAAGTTAATTTTAACTAGAAATATGTATTAGTTAATTTATTGTTCCTTTACTATTTCATGGTTTATATAAAGTTTCTTCATATTTACGTAATATCTTCTTATTACATCTGTATGGCTTGTTATTAATTGATAATGTCCTCTCTCTAACTTACATCTAGATAGACCTGTGTGTTTGTTATCTTGTATTATCCTGTGCTGACGGAACTGGAATCCTGACAACTGGGAACCAGCGAGGCCAGTCACTATAATACTAAATTAATGTGTTTCACAGTTCTTGTCCTCCGTCCAAGACATTAATTTCGAAGTACCTTGTGGGGTACATATAAACAATAGGTTATTACAAGAGCCTGAAAAAAAGAGGATAAATGTGTGATTTAAATATAAGTACCGTCATCGGCCACAACGTGAAAATGTATTAAAATATTCTGAAACAATTAGCCCGGGGACGTTACGTAACTGGTAAGGCAATCTGCTACAAGCCGGAAGATTGCGGATTCGATTCTCTAAGAGGTAATGTTATTCACGCAGATTCTTCTTCTCCTGAAGAAGTTATACAATCATCATAAGGAATCATAAATCATAACGTTATAAAAATTGTTGGATTCAAGAATTTAAAAGAAGTATTCTTAATATATACTTGTATAACTAGCCTAAAAATTCTCACGGCCCATTGGTCCAAGTGTGAATATGCGTTTCAACCAATTGAGTACCATACATACGTTCAAAAAGTAAAGCGGTTGGGAAGGGCTGACAATCCGGCTGATATATTGCACCAAATGTCTAGAAAGGTGTGAGTATTAACTACGCAATATCCCAAGGGCTTCCTAAGTCCTGCAGTCGGATAAATTACACCACTTATAGCAATTAGCCGTGATATAATTAGGCATTATGTGTTATTTACCTAATGTACCTCGAGAAACACATGTATGCCTTTACATATTCACTTCTAAATTAATATAAAAAAAGATGGAATATTCACCTGAAAGGTCCGTCTTCTCAACTTATTTAATTATTTAACTGTAGCGCTTTCGGGACTTTTGAATCCTGCCGATGATGGTACAAGTCCCGAAAGCGCTACAGTTAAATAATTAAATAAGTTGAGAAGACGGACCTTTCAGGTGAATATGCCATAATTTTTTATATTAATTTTGAATAACGGAACACACCATGAATCTTGTAAAAGTTGATACTCACTTCTTCTTCATGACATTTCAATGTGTTTTTTATAAACTTGATTGTTTTCTTAACTTTTACATTAAAATAATCTAATCGATGAATGAAGGGAAACAAACAACTTAAAAATGTATAATTTTGAAGTCTCAGAACAAATAAACGCCCTGCAATAAATTAATAAAAATAGAGAATTGCGAAAAATATTGATAAAATGGATATTTCAGACTATTTAACTTATGTCCCAAATGGGAGTCAATGACCAATCACATTTCAATGATTTCTGTTTTACAACCAATCAGAGTCGTGTTTCACGAAATATTTATCAGTGTTATATGTACCATATTAAAGAAAGCTCCTCCTTTTTAATATTCTGAACAGGTCTGACCATTATTTTGCAGTTACTGAGCGTAAAAGAAATACGGCTACCAGATTGTATATATAGTGCATAGATGTCAACACATGCCGCATGCGGGAGTTAATATAAAAACATGTGTAGCAATTGATTATACCACCAAAAAAAGAAACCACTGTTTGCACTTTCTTAAATGAATTTTATCCCAGGTAATAATCCAGAAAAATATAATTGTCTTATTTACATCATACGACATCAGAAATGAATTAATATACAGTTTGATGTGTTTCATTTTTTCTCCACTAGAGAGCATTCTTACAATATTGCGTTCCTTTGGCAATAAATAGTATGAGCTACAAGCCGGAGGGTCGAGGGTTCAAGTCCCGGTGGGGTCAGGATTTTTAAACTGACCCAAACCCTCTGGCGGCACTATGGCCTTGGGGTCGACTCAGCCTCTAACGGAAATGCGTACCAGACGCTTGTTCTGGGGGTTAAGGCGGCCGTCACGCAGGGCTGACAACCCAGCTGACATAAAGTGCCGATTGTCTAGGAAAAATGGGAGCCTTAACCTCCTACTACCCCAAGGGCTTCCGGGCCTGTTGTTGGATCACTTTTCTTTAACAGAACAGGCAACTCTTGCCTAAACCAGGAAGTGAAGAAGAAGAAGAAAAAAGCATTTGCCTATGATGTATCTAAATTTCTTAGCAGTATTAACTTGCAGATAAGACAGTTTTGAGTACAATTTATGAAATATTAAAATTTAAGTAATTTAAAATATTTTTCAATGTCACAGTTAGTGTCGTTGCTTCGTAAAGGTACGTACACACTTGCGCGCCGCGCGGCGCGCGCGCACCATGTTCGTCAGATTTGGACGGGGTGTTAAGGTGCGCACATGCGGCGCACCACGATCCACTCATTGTCGGTTTTTTCCACGAACACTTTGATGGTTCGCTGTTTAGATTTGGACGGGTTCCTGAGAGGTTTGTTGTTTTCGGCGCGCACCTTATTGTTATTTGAGTATGGAGTGGTCAGAGGGAAACATGTTAAAAGTTATTATAGTTTTTTTTAAATTATTTTCACTGAAAGTAATTAATATTATAATTACAAATAAATAAACGTTATCTCAATCAAAACATAAGTTTATTGTGTCGACGTTTCAATCTCCTTATGTGAGATCATTTTCAAGACATGTTAATTTATAAACAACCACGTCTTGAAAATGATCTCACATAAGGAGATTGAAACGTCGACACAATAAACTCATGTTTTGATTGAGATAACGTTTATTTATTTGTAATTATAATGTTAAAACTTTTATAGAAACAAACAATTACTGTGGGATCCTCAACATAAGGATCATTTTAAAAAAATCATTGAAAGGAGATGCCTGGAGGGAAATAGGAGATAAAATGGATATATCTCCGGATACGTGCAGGAAGAAGATAATTACTTTACTTTCTTCCTACCGGCGAGAGAAAAGTAAAATATTGTTATATTGTTGACACATAACTTAGTATTGTTGGTTTAGCGCTACAATAAATGTTGAAGATCGTCAGATCAATTTGCACGTTGTTGTCTATCGATATTTTTTACTCTAAGGAATAAAAAAAATGATTTCACAATATTGTTACAACATGCCTGTTTTTTTTTTCAATGTTATATGTTTTTTTTTCGTGACTACTAAACACGTTCATTTCATAATGTTAAGTGTGAAGTATCACAAAACAATAGAATATATAAACACATACCAGTAATGAGCGTGTTGTGTAAGATGACCAGACGTTCCGATTTTGGCGGGACAGTCCCGATTTTTAACAATTTGTCCCGCGTCCCGCGGCATTTTAAAAAAAGTCCCGATTTTTGGGAAAGAATGCACGACAAGCTAGGGAACGGCGGGAGAACGGAAAGGGAATATACGGTTTTTGGCGCCCATGTAGTTATTTCGCCAGGATATGAGTTTTATATTATTTTTGTTAATTTTATAATGTTAAACTTTAATAATAACAAATCATTGTTGACAACTGCTTATCAAAGTTTACATTGTTGATTCGACCACCATTGTTTGGTAAATAAAGTGTGGACGAAAAAAAATCGCAATTGAGTGTTAAGACTTTGAAAGATATTTTATGTGTGAAATATAATTTAACAAATTCTTGTGAAAAAAATCATGACCTCTTAAACAACGACAGCAATCTACTTAAAAAAATCACTCAAATGAGAAATATGCCAAAGAATAAAATAATACTGGTACTATACATAATTTTGTAATGTATTACATTTGTAAATTGTACTTATGTTGATATTAGAATTAATATATTATAATACTATTTTTGCGTTCTATAAAATTTCTTGTTGCTCCATAGAGCATCTTTACATTTTATAATCTATAGAATCAAATAAGACCAACATTTTTTTCCCATATATCATAATATTTTGGCGAAATGTTCATATTTTAGTAAAGATTTAATATCCCTTCGTATTTTTCAATTTTTTAAAAATAAAATTTCAATAATTGGTTAAAAACATTTCAGAAGTGATTGTAGTTTTGAAATTATTTGACAATGTATAATAATAATAATAATAATAATAATAATAATAATAATAATAATAATAATAATAATAATAATAGCTTTATTTTACCTGGCAGAGTTAAGGCCTTAAGGCCTTGTCTACCACTCAACCAGGTATTATGGTATACAGGTAAAAATTCCTTAGTATCCCATCCAGAACAAAATAAATAATTTTAATAAAAGAACATAATTGAATAAGGAGACATGGAATGACCAAGTGTAGTGTAGGCCTTTGTCTCTGCAAAATGTCTACTGAAGGTTTGTGGGTTTCCTATGGATCGCAGGAGGTTCGTTGAAATTAATAATTTCGACAATCATAACACGAACGGCGCGCGCGCCGCGCATGTTCGTGGCGCGCATATGTGTACGTACCTTAACGTACTCGCAAGTTATTGCGTAACTACTGTTATTCAACTAATGTTTTATGAAAGTTATCTTCTTTATGAATTATTATGGCCAAAATGGTCACCGAATATCATCTGGCCATCATCATCATATTCGTCATGTTTAGTATGAATGGGAGTGTGAATGATGTATTTCGTCTTAATGTTGTGTTGTCTTGGAGGAGGTCCTGTCATTGAGTTGACCACTCATTCAAGGAGGCTCACAATGTTCTTGTGTGGTTAAAAAAGTATGTGTGTGATCGATAGTTAAATCCCTCTCCGAACAAGTGGTGCAATAGTCAGTCCCGGATGGCCTGCGTTACGTAATAGTACCGTACCTACAAAGTGTGAAGTTAAACTACAATAATGGAATATATATATATATATATATATATTGTCTATACGTAGCGGAAAATTTCCATATCGAATAAAACAAATTACATTTAGTGTTCTCCTGGAATCCCTTGTTTAAAAATTCTCAAATCACAGCTTTATTTTCATAGATATGTGAACCAAACGTAAAATTTAGTTAATTTGACATTGGGTGGAAGTTATTAGGAAAATGTTTGGAACAAAGGGAGATGAAAAGATAGGTGACTGGAGAAGACTACTTAACGGTGAACTACGTGGTCTTTATAGGAAGGTAGATATAATAAGAACAGTTAAATCTCGTAGACTGCGATTGGGCAGGAGATGTGTCTAAAATGGGGAATGAAAGACGTGCTAGGAAGCTTCTAGTAGGAAAACCAGAGGAAAAACGCGCAGTTTGTGTTTTAAATAAGACAAACGACATCAACTAGAATAGGAAAAATTCATTAAAATATTGTGAAACAAATAGTCGGAAACACATTGCAAAATTAGCTAAGGCAGTATACTACAAGCCGGGAGGTCGTGAGTTCTATTCCAGATGAGGTCACGATTTTTATCACTTGAGCAATATTGTGGTAGGAACATGTGACTGGGTTCTACCCAGCCTCTAAAATCAATGAGTAACAGATATACTTTCTTCACTAAAAATGTCCTTCGCGCGATACTGAAAACTCAGGAGATAAATAGTCTCCAATTGTCTAAAGAGGCGTCAACCATAACCTCCTACTTTTTCAATAGCTCTCTGAGACCTGTAATAGGATCGCTTTACACCTTCACAAATATATAACTTGGGGTGATGAGTGCTTTCCACCAGATAACTTGATGTCTTTACATACTCACTTCTTTCAAGAGGTTTCGTGATGTTTTATGAAATTTGGTTTGTTAACGTTCACATTAAACTGGACCTGAAAGCTTATGTTGATCTACCGAAATAACTAACTTATGTAGGTCCAATATTGTAGTCTGAGAACAAAGCAATGTCATGTATTGACTTCCAAAAAAGGTAGAAGCTTACCAAAGGGAAAAAAAATCAATATGATAGATATTATAAATAAGTAGATAACCTGGATTTAATAAACAAATCAAGCAATAGGCGTGAGAAAATCATTAATGCTGAAATTCCCATATAGTAGTTAATACAGGAATCGAAAAGTCCAACTACTTAATGTATCATGTCTTTGCAGAGGTACACAACACCGTATGGAGAAGGAATTTTCTCACGGAATATTGGTCAATAGGCGATCGGTGTCCGTAAGGAAACGCTTCAGTTGGTAGACCAAGGATGGTTTGAGAGAAGTAGATGATTGGAAGACATTAGATCAAGATTTGGATGTATGGAGAGCTTATGTCCGCCCGACCATAAACCAACGAGTTCGATAGTCAGTGAGTGAGTTAGTTAGTTAGTAGGGATATCGGTGTCCACCCAGGATCGCGATGAATTTGGACAGCTCTAATAAATAGCGACTATAAGAATTAGGAGACATCTTGACCACATACCAACCACATCTGTGGCCTGTAGTGGGATCACTTTACACACTTTACCTACGTCTATAAAATGACACAAGAGGTCAGCCAATTAATAGATCAATTGTCTTGCAAGTCTCTCGCGGCATGAACTTTTGTTTATTTTAAAGGACGGGGATATTTACTTTTTAAATAAAATGAAAGGAAATGTTATCCATAAGAATGGAAAACAGAATACTTCTAATTTTAGAGTTAAATTTGCTTTGATTTTCTAAGAGTTAGCATTTCAAATACATACATAGTATGCCACGTGATATATTAACACACATTTGAGGGACAAGGATAAATATCAGGTTGGTCACTTTATTGTCGAAATAGAGTATTAGATTCTCAATGGAAAGTACTATACTTTAGGTGTATGAAGGATTAAAAGAATCTGTTTAAATCATGGGTTTATTTGCCTCCAAATTAGGCACATATTTAAAAAAAGTAGGTGAGTTGTATAACTGAGGAGGTTAGAAGCAAAATTGCAAGTTTTGCAGTATTGAGAAATCAGTTTTATACTTGACGTTTATAAGAAAATCATAGGTAATTCTAAATCATAACTGCGGGTGATGTGTGGTTTTCCCCCAGATAACGCGAAAAGGACATTAATCCTTTTACACACTTCTATTTTTCAACAAAAAAATTAATTAGACCCTTTTTTTTCAAATCGCCTCACTTAAAAGGCAATTTTTTAGTGAGGGAAAAGCAACTTTCATGGATTTTTCTTTGTAACAGCCGGAAATTCCAGCCGCGACTTCCAGCCACAGACTTCCAGCCGCGACATCCAGCCACGACTTCCAGCCGCATTCCAACGACTTCCATCCACGACTTCCATCCACGACTTCCATCCACGACTTCCATCCACGACTTCCATCCACGACTTCCATCCACGACTTCCAGCCACGACTTCCATCCACGACTTCCAGCCACGACTTCCGCCCGAGTTCCTCCCGACTTCCGCCCGACTTTCAGGCTTTGAGTGTTAGAGTGTCGCCAACACCATGTATACAAGTAATAATGAGAACAAGTGTACTGGAGGTTATGGTGTGGGAAGATAAAGACAAATGTATAAGGAAAATGAAACTTTAAGCACAGGAAGATGTGTAAACATTAAAAATCTGTGAATAATTTAATAATCATTATTATTATTTTCTAAATTAATAATCTTATCTACGATTTTAAATTAATATATTACTGAAGTATCTCGCAAATAAATGGTTTGTTAAAATCTGTAATTAACTAATATTTTGCACGTAACAACTAATTAAAAGTCCTCGCATCAGTTATGCAGAGTCAGATATTCGTAATTTTTAATGTTACGCATGTGGATGAATTTGTTAGCCAAATTGTGACTTCCAGAGTTTTGCCCATTTTTATGCATTGTGGATCACTGTGCAGTGCTTGTATTTTCTTTCCTCGCGCCATCCCTACAATAGGAATAAATTCTTAGATGTTTTAATATATCAAGTATTGAAGAATAGCAAACATGACAACGTAACGATACTTTTCCGTTTTTAAAATGTAACAAAAATCTCACAAAATTTTTTACTAAGAAATGTGTGTTTAAAAATAAGAAGACTTACGTAATATCAAGCAAATAAGAAAATGAACAATTAGGAAAAGAAAAAGATTAAGCCGCTTCAAAACGCTATTATGACCCACCGCGCATGCTCGAGGTGCTAGAGCTGTGTTTCCCGAGGTAACGCATTGTTAAATGTTTTAAATATGTTGCATTTGGGTTCAATGGTCATAAATAGTTAAATATCAATAAAGGAGACATATTTCTAGATATTTATGAGTTTTCGACGTATACAATATAACGCGAACTACGACATTCGGAATAAAGTCCAACGTTCTTTTTTTCAAATTGTACATAGAGCTGATAATGTGTTAAATAATCAATTAAGTTGAGGAGACGGACCTTTCAGGTGAATATTCCTTAATTTTATATTAATCATTTTCTTAAACAATGACTTTATGTGTTGTATAATATTTACAAAATTTTGTGATGAGAGGAAATAACGTCTATACACATTAACGTCATTTTGAGCGAATTTTCAAATTCTTAAAGTCTTACAGATCTAATCTTTAACTTTAAATGAATTGTTTTTAATAACAGAGTTCTTTCAGTTCAGAGAGTAAATCCTTATGTGCTGTGTAATATCACTTTCATTATATTGATTGAAAATTAAAAAGCATTTGTTTATTTTAATAAATTATTAATGGATAAATATTAAGTTGTACAGTGTTTATTTATTTAATTGTTCGCAGAGATTTTAAATTCTGGTAGTACAGCCACTAATTTTAATCTATTTGAAACTTATCTGTATATTCGTGTGTTTGTTGCGTTTTGTAGGTCTCAGAAAAAAAAATACGTCGCTCAGGACATGACTCTAAGTTTATCACGCACTATGACTGTTATTATTATTAGCAGAAGATTTTAGGACACATGACACTGAAACAACTGTACCGAGAACTGTTAGCGGATTGTTTCCATAAGATCAATGGTTATAGGTTAAGTCATGCTTCAATACCGTCCTCAAGGGAAGAGATCTTTGTGATGTTCTACAAAAGATAGACCGAGAAAGCTTCATTGAAACCATTACAGGCATTAGGGCTTTAACTTATTTGGAAGAAGAATAATAATAAGAAAATTATATAAATAAATATACACATTGGATCTCAGCTAGTGGTTGGAGGTAAAGTTGGAGCCGGTGTATACTGCACAGTATTCCCCTTCCATACCATTGTTGAGAGTCCTGCCAGTGTTTACCACAATGTCTTGCACGTGTAACCATCTTCTATAATGGTCTAATAAACACTAGAATATAATAGTACACAGTTATAAGCCAGTTAAATCAATTGAAAACATTAACAAGTCATGTGCGCTATAATTCCAGAATTTGCGTAACCAACGAATTGAAAGCAAATTAATTGCGTTTCATAATAATAAGGTAATTATGTAGTAGGTACTTCTTTCGAACTAGTTCTATTCAGTTAATTACAAATTAAAAATTATTTACATTATTCTAGCGACGATTCGTATGAACGATCAAGTTATAATAAATTGCAATTTCTCGAGAAGTAGTCATGTTAAAACCGTACAGACTAAAATTCCACTTAACTTATAGCGTATGCTACATAAAAGACAGTTATCTCCTCCCTGAAAGTAAGTGTCCATGTTTTGTATCAACTATAATATTATTGGGAGAATAATTGCTGTATAAATTTGCAGTTTAACGTTTTTTTTAAGATAAGTTCAGTTACGGATGTCCCTGTAATATGTAGTTATGATCACTACACAGAAAGAAAAACACCGAAATTACGTGAAAGTTATACCAAGTAATCATTTTTTATTATTATTGGACATATATAAATCCTATTTCGCCTTAAGGTGTACTAGGGTTAAGTTTGTGACACAGTTGTTGTACTTTATATAAATTGATCCAAACCTAAAGTGATTTTAACGAATCTTATTTATCAATTTTACTTTCTTGTAAAGGTTTGTACTTAACAAACAATTTTGAAAATTATTTGAAAAAAAAATACTCTTTCGACTTATACACAATTTGGATTAATAATGCCCTCGACTGTCAATAAGGCTGTTACCTTTCTTCTTCTTCTTCTTCACTTCTTGGTTTAGGCACTAGATGCCTGTTCCGTCTTCATTAATAGATCTAAGACCATCTCTTCCGAGGACGTCCGACATCTCTTCTTCCTCTCGGAAAATAATGTGATATTTTATTTGGTAATCAACTTTCTTCCATTCTCTCGGACGGACTGTTACCTACCTTATAGCATAAATAGCTTTAAATCGATTTGATATTTCATTTAGTTAGTAATTGTCAATCAAGTGAACTACAAACCTGTAAATTAAGTTATTGTCAAGTCTCTCTTGTACTACGGTTGTCATATCGAAGAGAACAGTGCCAAGGCTGTTGTGTATACAGTGGGTGTCAAACGTATTCATGCACATCATTTGATAGAGATATTTTCATCGTGTATGAAAATAAAGGCATCTATAAACTAATATGCAATAGTTGTGAAAAATTCTACATATGCAAAACAATAAGAAACTTTAACACACGATATTCAGAACATTTTGTTAGTAATGAAGAAAAATCAAGTTTTGCCAAACATATACTCAAAACAGGTCATCGATTTGAAAAAAAATCGATAACTCTATGTCAGTACTACACAAAGAGTATAACAATGACTGGGTCAGCATCCTTGAGGACATAGAGATTCTGAAAGAAGCAAGGAATGAAGACCTGCTCAATGAGAACATAACAGCAGACATAAATCCCTTGTACAACCTATACACCACCATCAGCATCAGCTCCAGTTAAAAGCAGAAGATGAAACTTTGTTTTCGAAAGGCCTCCACATTAGAATAACTTGAAGAAGTTTAATAACTTAGTTGAGGACGACTGACTTACCTGGTACAAATTATGTATAATTAACATCTTAGTAGGTAACTTTTTCAGCAACGAAAATAAACCCTTTTAATTAAAACTCTCTTTAACCCGGGAGTCGTATTAATTTAAAATAGTTGGCTCTTAGAATATGGCACTCTCTGGCCACATGCCATTCACTGCATTTTTCTCACTTTATTTGATGTCAATAACATATTTGCCAATCTTTTCCTTTTCTCATCTACCGTGAGCTCCCGAATTAATTCTGTTATAATCTTTATGGTTTAAGTTTTGTTTAATCTCAATATTTGTTAT
>JASPKZ010001469.1:0-46739 GCA_030220185.1 Diploptera punctata | reverse complement strand
GTGATTCCGCTTTGAACAAGTTTTACTTCTTCTTCTTCTTCCTTCCAAGTATTAGGCCAAGGCCTGTTACGATCCTATAGAAAATTTTCCCTCCAGCGTTTCATAGGACGGCCCAGTGATCTTCGTCCTCTTGGTATATAATTATAAACAGCTTTGGGGATCCGATTTGAACTCATTCTTTCAAGATGGTGTTTCCAATTTAGTTGGTACTGTTTAATATATTCCAAAATTGGCGTAGACAAGTTTTACTATATAATTTTATTGTTATATATTGTCTTTCCTTGGTCCAAAAAATGTTCTTAACAACTTTATTCTTCAAGAGAATTTGGGACAACCAACATATAGACTATTATTATTATAATTATTATTATTATTATTATTATTATTATTAGTAGTAGTAGTAGTAGTAGTAGTAGTAGTAGTAGTATAATTATTATTATCATTATATTATTTTTATTTTATTTTATCATGATTATTACGATGATTATTAATATTATTATTATGATTATTATTATTATTATTATTATCATTATCATTATCATTATTATTATTATTATTATTATTATTATTATTATTATTATTTGATACCTAAATGGTATATGGCTCATAGCGAGAAGTTTCATCTTTAATAGAATTTCCTCAGACATAAAGTCGATTCCGTAATATCAGACTTCATCTTGGGGTCGTAATTTTCTTTGTGGACAGATGGGATTAAAGTTAATATAGAGAGAAATATTATTTTTATTATTTTCTGTCATCCAGTGACCAAGATCCCAAAGCTTTACCTGGTGACACATTTTCATTAAGAAGACTATGACGGAGTAATCCCTGGACACACAACACAACGAGCTTTCATTCTTTAACGCGCCATCTTCTCTATCTACACTATGAAGTCACTACGTTTTTAGAAGAATTCCGAAAATTGAAACTATTAAAGTTGTTTTCTATTTTTCAATATATATATATATATATATGTGTGTGTGTGTGTGTGTGTGTGTGTGTTTCTAAGAACATTTCTGGACCGAAGATGGATGGACAGACTATAGCTATGGAAAGACTATATAGGAGTGAGCTATAAGATCTTTATGGGATGCCAGATGTACTAAAAATAGTATAAGTCTCGTAGATTAATTTGAGCAGAATATGTGGCACGAATGGGGAATGGAAGAGGAACATGGAATCGTATGAAAACCAGAGGAAAAACGCCCAGTGTCTAGACCAAAATTTAAGAGGGAGAATAAAATGAACCATGAATTGAGAGAAGTCGATAATACAGGGGATGATTGGAAACCATCATCTCAGGATAGGGATGAATTGAGAACTTATTCCCACGCGGTCACAAACCTACGAGTTCGATAATGCAGCGAGTTAGTTATATTATAGCCTATATGTAACGCTCTAGCGGCCGAAATTTTCGTTTTATCAGATGCAAACTCAGAACCAATTAATAAAAAGTAAATTCGAGATCGTTAATCAACAAAATCCAACGAGTTCACCTGAAACGAAAATTTAAAAATCACTGTAGCGATCGCAATTTTCGATTATTCACAACGAAACT
The DNA here is from genome assembly GCA_030220185.1 of Diploptera punctata. Taxonomy (NCBI): domain Eukaryota; kingdom Metazoa; phylum Arthropoda; class Insecta; order Blattodea; family Blaberidae; genus Diploptera; species Diploptera punctata. Next base: position 45,181 of record JASPKZ010001469.1, on the reverse strand, counting down.
CTGTATATACCACTAAAATAAAACGAGGAAGTCTTTATTTTTTGTAAGCCCATGTTTTCCCTTTACAGAGATTTAGGCGCTCTCCCCCTACAGGGAAGGATTTCAACCATAGTAATTTAGTTACACTTGTTTTCGTATATATGTCATTTTGAGTGGTCCGTGGTCAGCGTTCCGCCTCATACTGACATCTAGGAAACCAATGTAGTACTAGGACGGGGAAAATTCGGTAAATTTTGCTTAGAGGCCTTTTTATTCAGGATTAAGGATTTTTACGAGCCTGAAAATCTTCAGACTCGGGATTCACGGCTTAAAGTCCCTCCCGGAGGACTTGCTCCTTGGATTTTTCCTTCCTAAAAAATCCATCGACCCCAGCCGGGTTTGAACCCGCGGGGCCAGAGGGAAGGAGCATAACCACTAGTCCACCACTGCTGATAGGAAGTCTTTATCTGAAAATTAATAAAATTCAATCATTAGTAGTAGGGTTTTACCCTAAAACCCGAAATTAAAAATCACTCTTTTCACTCGGATCTAAAAATGTTGAATAAACTGCTATCAGAAATCTAGTTTCTCCAATTTCACTAAATTCAAATATTCCGCAACCAGAAAATTGGACCATAAACTCGACTTTCTGAGGAAGTAATACCTGCGTGACGGACGTTTGTATAATATATTTAGTTCATCGGTTAATAAAGTTACCCAACGCCTAATATAGGACATTCCAGATACACACGAAGAGCTACATTCTTTGCCAGTAACGGTTATTTACAAATATGTTTAATTTAGTAATTTTACGAAATGTGATATTTTACAAATTTTTAACACTAAATACCGGTATGCAACATCCGAGCCACTGCGCATACCTGTGGTAAAGAGACGCAATCAATATCGGATCTACTTTATCCTTGTTAGATCCGGGATGACCGTTACAGTAACCTATATAGCACATCACTTGAAGCCGATACCACACATCAAACACAGGGATCGTGTACTCACTCATGCACCACATAAACCGATAACTGGGATGGGACTACATACACACTTGTCTATTCAAAATATTATAGGATAATATAATTTGAATATCTTAGTATTAAGTCTTCTTCTTCGGCTTTCCCGCACTTGTATGTTTGCCGTCTTCAGTTTCCATTTATTTCTATCATTCCAATCTCCTCCTTCCAAATTCCTATAATCCATTATAGTTCTGAGGTAGGTTTTCCATTGTCATCTTGGTCTGTCACGTTTATTTCTTACAAGCGGTGAACATTGGTATATATTTTCTTTCATTTTCCATTTTTTATACATGACCATACCATTTTAAGAGTTTGATTTTCAATCCTCTTAACAACAGATGTGGTGACATTCATTTCTCTCCAAAGGAATTCATTTCTCATTTTATCCTGTCTTGCTTTGTATTAAGTCAAGGAGAGAAAATAATTGTAATGTAAAACTCGGCGCTGTGGAGTAAACACATTCTGAACAAAACTAAAAAAAAAAATATTGAAGGCAGAACATATTTAGGCCTCTACTATAAAACATAAAATATTAAAATAATCGCTCAATACTAGTAAAATGATCAAAGTATCTTACAATATAGATACATTAGTCAAGTTTGGACTTAAACTACTCAGATATTTATTTGCAATTCAATTATCATATTAGTGAATCAATTTTATTAATTATATAAAGGTTGATTTAATTTTATAAATGACTAAGACAACTTCTTTTGTTAAATTTCGGTTATTCCAGTACAGACGGCGCCAGAAAGTCTAGAAGACATATGGTATAACAATGGAGCACATGAATTACAGGTATCTGAATACAATTGGAACCTATAAATACCAAACTCTTTGTTAACAGAAATGTATCAGAACGTCTATTTGAAAACAGATTAGAATGTCGAGTAAAATAATGTTTATGAAGACAAGTATGACAAAATGTTGACAATTGGAGTTCCACTATGAAGTTTCAAATTCAAATTTTGACATATATATTAGTTAAAAGATCTCTACATTACAAGAAACTAACTTTTTTATATAAGCTGTTAGGCCCTTAATAGAAAACCCAAAGATCTAACTATAAAGAAACTTGGCAACATTGTCACTACGTAGCGCGAGATGGACATTCCTATTATTAGCCACATCACAAGCAGAAACAAAGAAAATTCACACCTTTTATATATGTGTAATATATGTCCACATACGTATAAACCAATAGAAATAAATTGTAACCCCTTCTCCTATAGCGATCTGAACGATTGAAGGAATACTGAAGTTTTAAGTATATAAAACGGAGTCGCGTACAAAACACAAGCCTCCCAGCTAGCGAAGGGAGAACATCGATCAACTTTCAACTTAAATAAGGCTACTAGTTCAAATCCCTCCATGGTATCTTTACCTTGTCGTGGTGGAGTGGCTTGTGTGCTTAAATGATCCTGAGAGCTATGCCGGCGGTAGCATTGCTGCCGATAGGGTTACCCATGCCGGACTGGTCGAAGGTGATAAGCCAGACGAAAAAAGTACCTTGGTCGAAAGAGTGACGATCTTTCACCGTAAAAATACAACCGTCAAGAAATGCGGACATGGGTTCTACTGGGGTAAAATTTTCCGGAGGTCAAATAGTCCCCCATTCGGTTCTCCGGGCGGGGACTACTTCAGGGAACCCATGCCAAAGGCTCAAACACAGGGACTAGTTCAAATAGAAATTTGTAACTCCTACTCGAGGAGACCGAAGTTAGGGCAAGTTCAAATAGCTCTACAAATTTCGTTAAGGTCTCTAATAAGTAAAATATTTGAACAGAATATTGTAATAAATCGATACTTGAGGATACCGATCCATAATTTTTATATTACTATACTAATGGCAATAATTCTTCATTATTCCGTCGAGAAGTCAGATCGGAACAAACATCACAATCAAAAAGTCTTTTCAGTATACTAAATGTATGTATAGTGATTCCTGCACGAAACAAATCGAGTGATTTGTGAACCATAATTATTGATAAACCTATCGTTGCCCGCACAAAATGTCCTCGTTATTTCCTGAGATAAAGTGTTCATCGCTCATCGAACCCAACAACCTGACTAGACCGCGAGCCTAAATTCCTCAAATCAAGAGGATATTACTATGTTAAATCCCTCACCATCGCCATTTATTACCCATCCCGCTAATTAATACCCTATCAATATTTACAGTTCATTGGTGGATAGCATACTATTTTATGGTACAGACACACAAACTATTGGTGACAGAGAAGGACTTTTGGAGGGGGGCTTCTAGAAATTCAAGAACAAACAAAATTATAAATACTAAAATTAGAGAAATAATGGATGTTCAAAAATATGTTCTAGGGCACTGTATGGCTAATATCCAACATGGCATAAAACTTTTTATTAAACGGAAAGAAACAAGAGCCGGATGGATCCAAAAATGACGACTGGTAAACAGATTTTGTACAGAATATTGAAGAAAGAAGACTGAAATGTTTGGCCACGTGAAGAGGATGTCAGATGATAGGACACCTAAGATGATATTGAAATTTGAAACGTAAGAAAACAGAAGAAAGAGAAGGCAAATAGAACAGTGGATTCAAAGAATGAATAGGAGTATGGTGTCGGGAGGAATAATAGAGAGTGATTTACTTATGGAGGAGTAAAATTTACAATGGGTTGTAGAAAAAACTGTTGAATTGTAGAGAATTCCTAATAAAGAAGAAAAATATCTTAACACAAATCGGCCTTAAATTGCAGAATAATATCACTAGTCAACATGTTTTTGTTTGACGAATCTCAAAAGTTGCACCTAATGAAGTTTTTATTGGGTTTTCAAAATATGTATTTATTTACACAATTTATATCTAGACATGGAAAATTTAAATTGTATCTAAAAAAGGTTTCATATTCTACCTCCAAACGGATATATCTGCTTCTGTGGCAATTATGAACAGAATGTTGAACACCTTATATTAGACTGACCATCTCATAGATATAAGCTATACATTCTGGATATCCATTTAATTGAATGTAATAGTTTTGCGTAATCCAGTAATTTATATCATTCAGGTAGCGTGCTGCCTTGTCACGCAGCGGGCCCGGGTTCGATCACCGGTCGGGACAAGTTTCCTGCGTGACGTTTCTTCGGGGTTTTTCCTCACCTGTAAGATACATATGAGGAAACTTTAAGGCCCAAACGGTACCCAGACACCATATGACTATCATTGCCATCAATATCATATTCGCCTAATTAGCTTAAGTTTAGTTTAAGGCCACTCCTAGCGCATCATTACCATCATCGTCAACTTTCGTATCATCGGAGCAACATAAGCCTGACTTTCAGGCGCCCCAACCTCAGAAGTTGGTTACAAGTACGCCATGTCAGGAGAGAACCCAAAAATGTCGAAATGACAACCTGGGGCATTTGAAAAAATGTATGATTCATTAAAGGTAATTAGGTTAAGTTTAGATTAACAACTCTCCTGGCGCTTCATTATGATCTATCGCGCATTATATCATCGGGGTAACTTATCTCCGCCTTCCAGGTGCCCTAACATAAGAAATATATTACAATTCCGAAAATGCCAGGGGCGATAACCAGAAATGTCATAAAAGACAACCTGTTGTCATTAGACAAAAAGATATATTAAAAAAGAAATGTTTCACAGCATTTAAAACTTTTATAAATTCTATTTTCATCACATTGTAAATCATTATTATTATTATTAGTTTCTTTCTTAGTTTAAATTGTGTTAGTTCTTGTGTCGTTCATGTGTTGTTTCTGTTTCATTTAAATTCTGTAACTATGCCTATCTTAAATTTTATTTTAACCTTTACTTAAATACAACCCAAATATACATTTCCAAAACAAGGCTCCATATCTTGGAAATGTGATACATAAATAATAAATATGTATTTTGAATTTCTCCATCACCCACAGTTTTTTTTAAATTTCAATTTTAAAATAAACATTTTCGTTTATAGCTCATTCAGATAGTATGAAAGAAACAACATCTTGTATCTTGTGAGCCCATGTTTCCCTTAACAGAGATTTAGGCGCTCTCCTCCTACAGGGAAGTATTTGAACCATACTAATTGAGTTAAACTCGTTTACGTATAGATGTCATTTAAGTGGTCCGTGGTCAGCGTTCTGCCTCATACTGACATCTAGGAAACCAAGGTAGTATTAGGACGGGAAAATTCGTTAAATTTTGCTTAGAGGCCTTTTCATTCAGGTTTAAAGATTTTTTACGAGCGGGACTCACGGTTTGAAGTCCCTCCCGGAGGACTTGCTCCTTGGATTTTTCCATCCTAAAAAATCCATCGACCCCGGCCGGGTTTGAACCCGTGACTCTCGGGACCAGAGGCAACGAGCATAACCACTAGCCCACCGCGGCAGGCATGAAAGAAACATAAGAAAACAAATTAGATTTATATTGGAGAAGCTTCATTATACAGGGTATGAATGTAGTATTTGTGGTGATTTGAAGGTAATTGCACATACTCTTGGGTCTGCAGCTTGGTTACACAAAGTACTGTTTTTTGTGTGTCACTGGGAAAGAAGGGACAGAAAAACCTTACATTTGAAAATAATTGCGTAAAAAACGCGAATCATTCATCCCTGGACAGAAAATCATGACGCACTGAGTAACTTTAAAATATGCATCTACCTACGTTACATATCAAACTAGGAGTAATGAAGAATGTTGTCAAAGCCATGGGCAAAATTCCTAGTTCCATTTACCCGAAACAGTGGTTTACTGAAGGAAAAATTAAAGGAATACTTATGGGTCCACGAAATACGATTAATACTGCATGATAAAAAGTTTTATGAACAAGTGAATCCACTTAAGATAACAGCTTCACAACCATTCAAAATAGTTACTGGCAATTTTTGGGAAATTACAAAAACGGAAAATTATTGTAAATTGTCACGATCCTATAACATCTTATAAAAAGTCGGGTTGTCCTTAGAAATATACACCTTACACTAGCACTCGGATTTCTTCCTGCAATACATTAGCGCATTGTGTAGTTTATATATCTGTTTTTTAAGATTTATTTTTTTAAGATTATCTAGAATTAGACTAGTTTTTCTAAGTGTATATTTTATTATAAATGAATTAATTTATAAGCATGGAGAACACTTTCATCAGAATATTTCAACTGTGGAAAAGAGGTAATGGAAAATGGAATCCATATATCCTGGCCGATTATTATTGGACCATCAAGAGGCATGCTCCACCAGCGAAATATAGCAGAAAATGGTCATTTCTTCTTTCTAGGTTGGTCAGAATGTTTGAATATTGTGCAGTTAAGAACGTAGACAATTTTAAAATGTTTGCAATTATAAATGACTTCTCACGTAAACCCTGCATGATGAGGGCAAATCGATATTGCATTTGCAATCAGGAGAAATATACTATCATAATCACATATTTTTGCTTGTGAGAAAAAAGTATATTTTTGTTGATCAGTGATATTCAAGAAAATACTCGATGCTCTAGTGGTGTCATTCCTTGCCTCTAGTACCGATTGTTACGGGTTCAAACCTGGCCCGGGTCGAAGGATTTTTAGGATGGAAAAATCCAAGCAAAAATCTGGGAGGAACTCCAAACCGTGAGTGCCGATTCTGAAGATTTTGAAGCTCGAAAAAACATTACGCCTAAAAAAAAAGCTTCTAAAAAAATTACTGATCTTTACCATCCAGGAAATACCTTATTTGACTACAAGATACCTCATTGTGTCGGTTCTGACCACGTGTCTTTCATAATATCTGTAGGAAAATCAGACTAACTAAATTAGCTTGATCTAAAACTTGCTAAGGAGAGACTACGCCTGGATACAAAGGGCTTTAAAGCCCTTGAATTCCAGATTGATTGCTGACACCTTTAGCCGAATTACTACTAAGTCAAACTCAATTCTGGAAATACATGTTATTATGCATTACATAGACTCTTGTCCCAACTTCTCTAAATAAAACATTAAAGTGACTATTTAACTCATGCCCCAAATGGGAGTCAATGACCAATCACATTTCAATGATTTCTGTTTTACAACCAATCAGAGTCGTGTTTCACGAAATATTTATCAGTGTTAGTTTACCATATTACAGAAAGCTCCTCCTTTTCTATATTCTCAACAGGTCTGACCATTATTTTGCAGCGATTGAGCCTGTAAGAAATACGGCTACCAGATTGTATGTATATATATTGTGCATAGATGTCAACACATAGCGCTTGCAGGAGTTAATATAAAAACATTTGTAGCAATTTATTATACCACGAAAAAAAGAAACCAGTGTTTGCACTTTCTTAAATGTATTTTTTCCCAGGTAATAACATCCTAGAAAAATATAATTGTCATATTTACATCATACGACATCAGAAATGAATTAATATACAGTTTGATGTGTTTCATTTTTTCTCCACTAGAGAGCATTCTTACAATATTGCGTTCCTTTGGCAATAAATAATATGATCTGGTTGCAGTGATGAACAAAAGAAGCAAATGAAACTTCCCAATCGTTTCACCTTTCTTTCAAACATCGCCGTTTATATTAAATATACAAATATTTTAAAATAACTATATTTAAATAATGATTTATGAGTAAACAGCTTAATTTTATTCGTTAAATAGTCCTAACTAATGCCACTCTTGGTTTCCAAATTCTCTAGATAAATTCACTCCTCACTTCGTGAGTCGTGAATTTATCGATAATTTGGAAATCACTCGTGGCATTACTTATGATAATTAAATGAAAAAAATAATTATAAATTTGTATCGTAAATATTTTTAGGTACCTATGCTGATTACCAGGCATTGTCCGGGAATCTACTTATCTGCTTATTCTTGGCATAAATGAGCTGAAATACAAAATTGGTCATTGTGAATACCTTCCGTTCGCTGCTACGCTTGCCCGGGAATCTACCTATCCCGATCTCCTTGGCAATAATAAAAAACAAAAATGTTTTTTGTAAGTTATCCGTTGAAGATAAACATTTCTGTCGCAGATTTGTTTAGAGTTTTTTCAGACACTTAATTCTGTGTACATTAATTTTGTGTATTTATTATTGTTAATGCTGCATAAGCCATTTACGCATCCAAAATGCTTGTTTTTTTTCACGTTTTTCACTAAATAGTGATTTTTAAGCATGAAGGGGTTGAGTATTACAACTCTCCTATAGACTATAACCTTCCCTGGAAACTTCTGAACAATTTGTTAAAGCCCCATCACAATCGGATGAACGTATGGTAACGCATGAAATACGAACAAACAAATATTCATTTTTATATATTAGACTAGCTAATACACGGCATGCGCTGCTACTCCTAAATAAATGTAATGTGCCTTTACCACCAGCCGTGTTCAATTCTGTGTACATTAATTTTGTGTATTTCTTATGGTTTAGGCAGCGTAAGCCATTTAAGCGTCCAGCGAGCTACTTTTTTCACATTAGAATTGTACCCTCCTTTGCAGATAAGTTAAGAACCGTCATATAACAATTATATTAGAGTTAAAAAAAAAAGAAATTGATGACGGTGAGTGAAAATAGTACTTTTTCAGCTAAATTTCATTTTTGGCCCACTGTGCATCGGTCACATACTGGCCGAAATTGCACGAGAAAAAATGTTTCGCCCATGGAGACTCGAACCAGCGTAATTACCGTACTTACGCGCCAAGACTTGTTGTCTTAACCACTTGGCTACGGCGCGGGTCCCTTGGTATCAATAATAAAGATGAAAGGTTCACCCGAATGAGCATTATTCTCTTGGTACCAATGAAAAACAAAAATGGTTAATGTGAGTTATCCGTAAGAGATAAACATATGCTGTCGCGGACTTTTTTGTAGAGCTTTTTGAGATATTCAATTCTGTGTACATTCATTTTGTGTATTTCTTATGGTTTAGGCAGGGTAAGCCATTTAAGAGTCCAAAGAGCTGTTTTTTTCACGTTTTCCACTACAAAAGACGATTTTTAAGGGTATAGGAGTTGAGTGTCACAACTCTCTTATAGCCTATGTTCATCCCGGGAATCTCCTGAACATTTTGCAAAAAGCCCCATCACAATCGGATCAACGGTATGGCTGCGCATAAAGTACAAACAAACAAACAAACAAACATTAATTTTTATATATAAGATATAATGAATTTCCGCAAACTTAAGCCTGACCCCATGAATTAAATAAATATTTTGTTTGTGAAGCAAAGCATATAGACTGTAGATTTTTTTTACTTCACCTGAAAATATATTTTTTTTGACAAGGGATGTTTTTTTATAATAAACCCTCGTATGTACGTAATTTTGTTTACAGAATTGTTTTGAATATATACATAAATAATATACATTTTAGGAAAACTTCCATACATAAAAGTGATTCAAAATATTTCCAAGAGTAAGTAAGTATACATATAAAATTCAGGTTGATCAGAGGATGTATTTTTCCCAATGTTACCAAACTCTTTCTCCTCCAACTAAAGAGTCACTGAAACACATATTGAACGATTCTGTCAAAAAGGAAAAAAGAAACCTGCAGTTTCACCCACAATTTTACTTCAACTCTGTAACTTATAGGGGATAGCAGAACTTCCTTTATCCAATCTCGACCAACTAAAATTTAATTTCATCGTTCAGAACGTGAAAATAAGAAATGATATGGTTTACTTCTGCTCTTTTTCAACTTATTATGAAGTTTAGAAATATAGAAGAAAAGAGAAAGTTCACACTTTATTTTAGATTGAATTGAAGAAGACACTCTAACTTTATATGAGGCACAAAATCTTACATTTCTAGAGGTCCTCATAAAAATTCCAATCTCTTCATTAAATTGTAATTTTATTTATTACCCATTCTACATTAATGAAACTAAATATGTGGTCACAGGTACAAGTACATAATTCAAAGATAATGGACATTTAATAAGAAATGAAGAATACTTTGAAGCAATTGCAAATTCAAATGCTTAGGAAAAATAATTATAAACAGTAATGAGGTGCAGAAAGAAATTAAGGATAGGCTCATTTCTGGAAAAGAATGCTATTATGTACTATAGGGGACTCTTGTCGTACTTACTTCTCTAAAATAAAGTATATAGACTATAAAACAGTTATTCTTCAAGTTATATTAAATGGATCCGAAACATGGTCTGTTATTATAAGAAGGAAAAAAATCAGTATTTACGTATAAAAAATATGAATCAAATAGATGTGAATAGAAAGGTGAATGGAGAAAACCACTTAAGTCAAAGTGGTGATCCTTATGCGAATCCAGATTAATAAAATAATTAAATCCAGTAACACTGCGAAGAGCACGACATGTGGCACAATTGGGAATAAAAGAGGGACATGTAAACGAACCTGGCAATCGGATCCCATATACCGAAGTTGTGACTTTTATAATTCAGTTCAGTATTTTTTAATGACTATATATATCTATCTCTATCTATCTTCGGGGTTTTACAGCTGCTGCCGCCTTCCCGTGCCAAACTTCCGAGGCCTATGATCTTGGGCATCTTTAATGCTTAACCCTCTTGCTTGCATTACTATCTTCATGTTTTCCTTCCATGTTAACTTTGGTCTCCCTCTTTTCTTCTTTCTGGTCGGTTGCCATTGATATAGTAGTTTCGGCGATCACTCATTTCCCATTCTTAAAATATGTCCTAACCATTTTAATTACTTCTCCACAATTCTTTCAATTATGCTTATTCTGCTTCCATTATGTTTCTAATTTCCTTATTGTGAGTTGTTCTAATTTTGACTTTCTGGCACTTCTGAGTAAATAATCCATTTCTAGAGCTATTAGTATATTCTTGTAGTACTTATTGATTGTCCATTCCTCACTTCCATACATTGCAACAGATTCCACTAATGTTTTACCAACATATATATTTTTTTGTCTTTCCAAATATGCTTATCCCACTGTACATATATATATTCTACTTCATAATATTAGGCCTTTTGAACTGTTTTCACATCAAGTGGGATTTAATGAATCTTCGCATCTAGTAAATGGGCGTCCAACACTTTTTCATACTCGTACGTATATAATTATTCTGTATGTGTGCTTGTCTCTGAACTCCTCCTAAACGACTGGACCGATTTTGATAATTTTTTCTGCGTTTCCGATTGGGACCTTTTAAAACCATTAGGTGTAGAAGTTCACCTTAAGTGAAAATTGAAAAATCGCTCTACCTATCACATTTTTGGATGTTTCGCAACGAAATCCAGTATATCCTATTAAAATACACCGAGGTAGGTATTATCCAAAAATGAGCGAAATCCAACAATTAGAAGTGGAGGTTTATTTGAAATCCGAAATTAAAAACTGCTTAAACTACTGAATAAATTTTGATGAATATATATATATATATATATATATATATATCTTATATATAAAATTAATGTTTGTTTGTTTGTATGTTTGTTTGCTCGTACTTTATGCGCGGCCATACCGTTGATCCGATTGTGATGGGTTTTTTGCAAAATGTTCAGGAGATTCTCGGGATGAACATAGGCTATAAGAGAGTTGTGATACTCAACTCCTACACCCTTAAAAATCGCCCTTTGTAGTGGGAAACGTGAAAAAAGTAGCTCTTTGCACGCTTAAATGGCTTACCCTGCCTAAACCATAAGAAATACACAAAATGAATGTACACAGAATTGAATATCTCAAAAAGCTCTACAAAAAGGTCCGCGACAGCATATGTTTATCCCTTACGGATAACTCACAAAAACAATTTTTGTCTTTCATTGATACCAAGAGTCCCATATCTCTTACGGATAACTCACAATAACTATTTTTGTCTTTCATTGATTACCAAGAGTCTTGCGCCGTAGCCGAGTGGTTACGGCAAGAAGTCTTGGCGCAGAACTAAGGGACTTATGCTGGTTCGAGTCTCTACGAGGGAAGAAATTTTTCTCATGGAATGTCGGCCAGTATGGGACCGGTGCACAGTGGGTCAGAAATGAAACCTAGCGGTGGGGGGGACTGTTTTGACTCACTCTCATCAATTTATCTTTTTTTTTTCACTCTAATATAACTGTTATATGACGGTTCTTAACTTATCTGCAAAGGAGGGTCCAATTCTAATGTTTATGAAGACAATATATACATCGGAAGTTGCCGATGGTTAAGAACTCATCTGGTCTGTATCCCAGTTGCGTTATTAGCGTTGTGTGTTTATCAAATTTGGATGATTTTTTTTCTGTGTGTTTGAGTGGGTCCCTGGATGCTTTAGATTCACAATTGGACTTGGTAGGTGGCGCGGCGATCGAGTTATAGGAATTTTTTTTATGTCAGATACGTAGTTATCTGCATTATCGTTATGTTCCGACATAACTATGTGACGTCATCATTCACACTTCTTGAGCCACAACAGAAGGCTGTTAGAGGTTTTGTTGCGAACTTATTTAATAATATCTAATTATGTCCTAATTGCTGAATTTTATGGTAAAAAAGTAACATATTTTTATCGTCCGCCCATGACATAAGAATTGAACGTTCGGGCAGGACAACGTCTGCTGGGTACGCTAGTATATATATATATATATATATATTTGCTTAATGGGTTCCTGGATGGTTTAGATTCACAATTGGACCCAGTAGGTGGGGCTGCGATCCGTTTATAAGATTTTTTATATCAGATGTGTAATCATAATTTCTGAGGATAAATGGATAAATGGACAGAACAATCAGATGATGAGGAAATAAATTTATCATTAATTGACGAAAATATAGATCCTTTCTTTCGAAGAATTAATAACTCTCATCAATCATCGTAAAAACAAAAACAAAAGCTCCTGGCATTGATAATATTAATAATGAACTAATAAAATATGGCTCTATTCAACTAAAACAACGTATCTTAGATTTATTGAATATATGCTGGAAGACTAGTCATATCCCAGAAGAATGGAAGACGGCCAAAATATATCCTATTTATAAAAAAACGAGATCGTCATGATTGTGAAAATTACAGAGGCATAAATATCTTGGGTACCTGTTATAAAATGTATGCAACTATATTCAAAAATCGTTTAAATGTAATTATGGGCAGTATTATTCTAGAAGCCCAGAATGGATTCAGATTGCATTTTCACTATCAATCAAATAATTGAGAAACATAGAGAATATAATCTACCAACTTTTATGGCATTCATAGATCTTGAAAAGGCATTTGACAAAGTTAACAGAAATAAATTGTGGAATATAATGAAAGAGAAAGGAGTACCTCAGCACCTAATAACTGCAATGAAAAGTCTTATGTAGAAAATAAAATAACAATAGAAACTGAAGGCAAAAATAAAAACAATATAACAGCAACAATAAGTAGAGGTGTAAGACAGGGATGTCCACTTTCATCCTCCCTTTTTAATATTTATATTTATGATATCATATAGGCCTATAATAGGCAGATAAATTTGGACTCACATTTCAAAATAAGAAATAAGATGTTAGATACCTTACTTTTTGCAGACGACCAAGTTCTAATATCTAGTTCAGAAGATGGCCTACAGAAATCGCTCTTTCAGTTAAATAACATTATACAGATATATAATTTCAAAATATCAATAAGTAAACCGAAAATCCTAGCTTTTAAGGGATCAGATACCGTAAGAGCTAAAATAATTCTGGAGGGGAAACCCATTGAACAAGTGGGTCATTTTAAATACCTGGGTTATGAAATATCCTATATTAAAAACGAAGATCTACTTAACAAACTAAATAAATTTAATTATATATGTGGAATAATCAAAAGGATATTTAAAAGCACAAGAAAAGAAACAAAACTAAAATTTTATAAAGTAGTGGCAGTCCCCTTACTATTGTATGGTAGTGAATTTTGGGTTTTAACTAAAAGAGAAAAGAATATCATAGAAGCAGCTGAAATGAGATTTCTGAGAAGTGTGGCTGGTTGCAAACTTCTAGATAAGAGAAGAAGTGAAGATATTAGAAATGAGCTAAATATCTTTAAACTCTCAGATAGAATAAAAGAATCTAGAAAAAAACAGAAAGAACATGTTCAAAGAATGGAAGATAATCGCATTCCTAAAAATTATACTTAAATACAAACCAAAAGGACGCATGAATGTTGGTAGACCGAAGAAGAGATGGATCCAACATTTGAATGAGAATCTATGAGACCGGAACAAGCCACATGGGCTTAATCCGTGATTGTTGTTGATGATGATGATGATGATGATGATGATGTAGTCATCAGCATTACCGACATAATCCACGCGACAACAACTTGACGTCATAACGCACGCATCTTGAACCACAACTGATGGCAGGAAGGAATTTTCATGCGAACTTATTAATTAATGAATATTATGGTAAAAAATAACTTATATTCTTATCGTCCGGCCATGAGACGAGAATTAAACGTTCGGGCAGGACGTCTGCCAGGTCCGCTAGTGTATGTATATACACGATCCTGCGTCATAGCCGACCTATTTAAACCAAGATGTCAACTGAACATGCGTTGACTCGAATCCCCATGTGAGAAGGAAACTGTTCGTGAAATTCGCTTACTAAGGGGTGTTACCGATCCAGTAACGTGAGGAATTTGGGTGTCTGTAATAAATAGTTACTCCATGTTGAGAAAATAAGCTATAACGACTAGGGGCCCGATATTTAGACTACATGTCCCCCTATACTCGTACATGTTGGGGAACGTAAACCTTTGAGATTAACAAATACAGATGTATATAAGACTAAAAATATAAGTTGTATATGTTCTTCATAAATATTTCTTTATTTAACATTCTAACAGCTGTTTGATTATGCTGTACTTTCATCAGATGATTGTCATAAATACATGCACATTTTCTATTCATGTATGTAAAAAAATGTATTTATGACATCCATCTGATGAAGGTACAATGTAATGAAACAGCTGTTACGAATGTTAATCCAAATACATTTTTACAAAAATCATGTAAAACTTTTATTCACTAAACAACTCACTGGCACTATCGAACCCGCAGGTTCATGGCCGCGCGGACATAAGCTCTCCATACATCCCTATCCTGAGCTAATGTTTTCCAATCATTCCCTGTATTATCAACTTCTCTCAAATTGTACGTTTCCGGACACATGTTCCTTATCAATACTTTATTTACTATGTTCCCTCTACAACCTAGAAATCTGTAATACTTATCTGAAACACTCTGTATGTATGTATGTATTTATGTATGTATGTATGTATGTATATATATATATATATATATATATATATATATAAAGTAAAGTAGTAAAAGTGATCCCACAATAGACCCGGAGGCCCTTTGGGTAATAGGAGGTTAAGGCTCCCACTTTTTTCTAGACAATCGGCAGTTTATGTCAGCCGGGTTGTCAGCCCTGCGTGACGGCTGCCTTTACCCCCAGAACAAGCGTCTGGTACTCATTTCCGTTAGAGGCTGAGTCGACCCCAGGGTCATAATGCCGCCAGAGAGTTTGGGCCAGTTTAAAAATCCTGACCCCAACGGGACTTGAACCCTCGACCCTCCGGCTTGTAGCTCAGTGCCTTAACCACTACGCTACGGCGTGCACCGTATATATATACAGTATATATATATATATATATATATATATATATATATATATATATATATCAAACTTTTCTGCTATATAATCTTTAAGAGTAGTGATCATTCTTCATCCCACTTTACCATTTAACGCCTTAATGATGATATTGGTAAGAAAAGAACGGATAAAAATTAATCCTGTCTGCAAGTCCATCGATAACATTTATTTTATTGGATAGAAAATCCTTCTTTCATCTGACCACAACTCCATCTCAAATCTTGGAGAAAGGAGAAATTGTATACGCCACACAATATAGCCAACTTGCCACCCCTTCTTGTTCCCGACTCTATTGTAACAAACATCATCTACACTTACTCCATTCGTCCTTAAGAAGGGACACAATAACCCTAAAGTCAAATATAATTCCTATGACCCTACAATGTATCTTCTCAAGGACCATACAGTGTCAATTAAGTTTGTATCGCAGCGAAAATCCAATCTTACAAAGAAGAGGTTCACAATCGTGTTAGGTCAATAGCATTAGCTATGTGGAAACTTTCCATTCTTTTGAGAATCGATGAAACCGAGGAACGATATCGATTTATATAAGAAGATAATGCTTTAGAGAAAAGTGTGAAAGAACGAATTGAGAGAAAAATCTTCTTACTTTTTTTTTCTCTGTAGGTTGGAGAAAGCAGATAGCATTTTTTTTTTTTGGACATTGAACCTGGATTAGGATTTTTTTTATTTCTTGATTATCTGCGACTTCGTTGGAAAAAAGAAAGGACTTAGGTTCTATAAGATTGGTTGGTTTACTGGTGAATGCTGGTACTAGAATTATTTTCTATATATATATATATATATATATATATATATATATATATGTCTTCTCGGAGATTGGTCACTAATAATAATAATTATTATTATTTATTTATTTATATACAGGTTTTTATTGCTTACACATCTTTCTGTACCTAAAGTTTTATTTTCCTTCTCCACTCGTCTCTATCCATCCACTCCATGTCCTCCAGTCTTCTTGTTCTCATTCCTATTCTTATTTCTTGCATCCACGAGTTTCGAGGTCTTCCTTTTCTTCTTCTTCTTCCAGGTGGACATCGTTCCAATGTTTTCCTGGGTAACCTTTCTTCTTGCATTCGTCGTGCCCATACCAATTTAATTGTTTTTATCTTATAAAATATACTACTGAATATCTAATATTCATTTTTTTCTCGTATGACAGCATTTATTTTGTTCTAATTTTAACATCTTGACGCTCTCTTCAAGAAATCCATTTCCATCGGCATAACTTTTTGTCGAATTTCCGAAAACTTCAGCTCCATATGGGACAGTACTTCTCACTCCATCCATAGTAACTGTGCCCAAAGGCAGGTCCTTCACTGTAATCATATAATTTTCATGCCATGTTTGCAGCTTTACTAGGGAATTTAGGTGTGGTTGCTTCCGGTTGCTTTCCACACCGGTGAAGGATGATGATGGTGGTGATGATAATGATAAGGATGATGGTGATGGCCATATGATTTCGGCGGGACCGTTTGGGCCTTAACGTTTTCCTGAAATTTGTCTTACAATTGAGGAAAACCCCCGATAAAAACCTCACCCAGAAAAACTGCCCCGGCCGGGGATCGAACCCGGGCCCGCTGCGTGACAAGGCAGCACGCTACATCGAGACCACAGCAGTGGACTACTTTTCACTATTGAATTATATATTTGTAACTTATTTTTTCCGGTTATATGTCTGTTCCATAATACTCCATTTATCATTGATGTTATTGCTCTACCTTTATGTTCTTAATATCATTTTCTTGTTTGTCCTCTTTATCTACTTTTACTCCCAAATACTCAAATTCTTCACGTCCTCTAATATACCCCCTTTGTTCTTCTAATATTAAATCTTCTGTTTCGGCTCCACATCCGATATAAAATGTTTTTCCTAAATTTATTTTGAAATCCCAGTTATCATATTCGTCCAATCGTTTTCTGAACATAAACTCGCCTTCATATTCTTGTGCAAGTATTATCTGGTCATTCGCAAATAACAGTGTATATATTGTATCTGTTGATCCATCTCCAACTGGTACTCCCATTCCTGAACATTTTTTTGCTCCAGTTTGACAGTGCTTTAGGTATAAATATCTTAAATAATGTGGGTGATATGCTAAAACTTTGACGAAGGCCTTTTTACTCTAATTTCTTCTGATAATAATAATAATAATAATAATAATAATAATAATAATAATAATAATAATGATAATAATAATAATAATAATAATAATAATAGTAAAAGATTCCGGGCTATGTGGCCGTGGTCTATAACTGGCGTTTCTTCCAGACGTTTCTCCCTCAACTGCGGAGGGCATCTTCAGTGGCGAGCGCTTCAAGCTGATGTATCCCTGTCGTCGACTCGACTGCGAATGAACAGCAGAAATCTGGACGCTCTTATTTATACTAGTGCTGACCGTCGACTCGACTGCGAATGAACAGCAGATCTATCTATCTATGTGTTGGCAGCGCGTAGCGCCGCCCAGTGTGCCGCGTTTGGAACCAGTTGTAGCTCCCTGGCGGCTAATACCTTTGTGGCTATCGTTAAGTGGTTTTTCGTCTATTGTCACTAGTTAGTGGCGTTGGTGTTCTATTGTTTTGAATGGTGTTTTGTAAATTTATTTAATATGTTTGTGGAAATGGAGTTCTATAGATGAAATGAGATGTTTCCTCTCTAGAGCAGGGCATCGGAAACCACTGGCGAGGCAAGCAGAGAGTCCGAAAGCCGACCGAGTGGAATGAGCCACTCTACTCTAGCTTAGCACAGTTCTCATTTCTGTTATCTGGACCATCATGGGGGTCTGGTAAATATGTTTTTGTGGACAGCACGCCGCTGTAGCCCGTGGCCTATATTGCGAACAATAGGGTTCGAATGAGTTTGAATAGTTTGGAACATGTGTTCCACTCTGTCATTAATTTGGGTCGCAATATATGGCATATTGGCTAGGTTGTGCAACTCTGCGATCCTCGTGTATAGCGGGGGCCGAAAATATGATTTTTAAACATTTGTTTTGAATTATTTGAACTTTCTTTTTGTGGCAAGCAGCGAGGATGCTCCAGGCTTCACAACCGTATAGCAGCATGCTACGGATCACAGCTGTATATAAGGTTAGCTTGATCCGAGATGGCAGTGTAGGCGACTTGAAAAATGGATATAGTATGGCAATTGCCGCATTTGACTGGTGAAGAAGATGTCTAATGTGAATTTTGAAAGTTAGCTTGGAATCCAGGTGAATTCCAAGATACTTGACTGAAGTCTCCAGGGCCAATTGATGGGTCCCAAGGTGAGTTGGATAGGGCTTCGTCTACTGGATTTTGTAAATAAAACAGCTTTTGTTTTATTAACGTTAAGTTTGATGTTCCAGAGACGAAGCCAGGAGTGGATGGTATTTAGTGCCGATTGGAGCACTAGGATGCGGCGTTCAAGTAGTCGGAAAGGTGTTTGATGATACACACAGGTGTCATCAGCAAAGGAAGCTATTTGGATACGGTTCGGAGTTGGAATATCAGACACATAAAGTGTGTACAAGATGGGTGAGATGTACCTTGGGGAACTCCTGCCAAGAAGGGCTTGCAGTTAGAGTAACACCCACTAATAGACACATAGAATTGTCGATTAGTTAGGTAAGTAGCAAGTAATTTGATCAAGTCTGCCGAAATTTGAAATTTTGATTAATTTATATAGTAATCCATTTATCCAAGTCGTGTCGAAAGCTTTCTCAATGTCTAAGAATACTGCTAGTGTGCTTTTCTTGTTGTTTGAAGCCCGTAACGACCTCGTCAATCAGTCTAGCAAGCTGTAGCGGAGTGCTGTGAGTTTGTCCGAAAGCCGAATTGATGGTTTGGAATTAGGTCTAGAGTTGAGACCTCGCGTTTTAGTTTTCGAAAGAATTATATTCTCCATTACTTTGCCCAGTACTGGTAGAAGACTGATTGGTCGTAGGTTGTCAGGATTAGAAGGGTCTTTTTCCAGGTTTAGGAATAGCGATTACTTTGGCTTTTTTCCATACTTCTGGGAAGTATTGGAATTTAAAGCAAAGCTTCACTAATTGGAGAAATAGGACTAAGGCTTTTAGCGGCAAGTGTTTTGACCGCAAGGCATGGTATTCGGTCGTGTCCAGGGGAACGGTTTGATGGAAGTTTTTTGATTACGTTTGTCAATTCCGACATCCGTATATCTGGAAGAGTGAGAGGGATGGGTCTTTCAAGAAAAGCACTTACTGTATGGTGTACTTCAGCTTCGTGAGCAGGTGTAGTGAGCTCATGTGGACGAAACCTTGATGCCAAATGTTCCGAGAGGATCTGGGCTTTATCTCGAGGGAGATAGGCCCAGTTGCCATTGTGATGGATGGCAGATGGAGGAGGCTGTGCTCGACTCCTTTTAATACGTTTTAGAATCTCCCATGGAGGAGTTTTTAGATTCGAGAAACGCTGCATGGAAGATTCCCAATCGCCGTTTCTCATATCTGTTAGGCGGTTTCGTACCAGATGAGCGTATCTGTTGTATAGCTGTTTGTTGATGGGGTGCTCCGAAAGTTCGATACAGTTTGAGATATCGTCGTTTTTATCATTTAAATAATTTTGCAGTGTAGGGTCGTGTGGTTTGTGTTCTTGCAGTGTTATCTGTTCGTGTAGTTGCTAGTGTAATGGCCGTTTTTATAGTGGCCTGTAGGCTAAGGACTTCGTGTTCTAGTTGTTCTGTAGACTGGATAGAGAGTGTAGGTTTAATCCATTGATTAAGCATGTGTGTGTAATTCTGCCAGTCTGTGTTATCATGATGCTTGTGTATGGGAGAGGACATTAAAAATGTAGGACTGATTTTAAGTAGTATCGGACAGTGGTCCGAGTCGAGTATGTCTGTAATTGTTGTTATGTGTGGAGAGATAGGGACATTCTTAGAGAGTGCGATATCAAGAATATCTGTTCTGAGTCCGAATCTGGAGTTTCTAAAGAATGTGTGATCCCTTGGAGCAGAGATTTCTATATTATGAAGTTGGCAGTAGCGTTGTAGTACTACACCAGATCCATTTTGGACACGACAATTCCAATAGAGGTGTTTACTGTTGAAGTCTCCTGCTAACAGATAGTTAGGAGAGACAGATGTGAGAGCATCTAAGTCGTGTCTCGTTAGGAGTCTGGTGGGAGATTTATATATTGATGCTAAATAAATATTTTCCCGGTCAGAGATGGGCAGAAATATGGCAATGGCTTTAATGAATTGAAGCCGAGGTGTTGGAGCCACTCTATGGCCAATGGATTGCTTTATGCATATAGCAGTGCCTCCAAGGGGACCGTTTAATCGGTCGTTTCTATAAGTGAAATATTGCGGAATTTTGAACTTATCTCGCGGCTTTAAATGTGTTTCATTTAATAAAAGAATGTCAATATCTCTCTCTTGTACAAAAGTGATGAGCTCTTTGATTTGCTTCGCTACACCGTTTGCGTTAAACGCAGCGACATTGAGATAGCTTCCGTTTTTGTACCTAGCCATTGGTACGGTAGCACATATTTACCAGATTGGCAATAAACGAGAATTTTTCTTCCGGCGTTTTCATTGTAGCCAATAGAGGCTCAATGTTCCGGAGGAACTCTTGTCCATTGCCTGTTATGGGCATGAGTGTACAGGGACCAGTCTGTTCCTTAGCAGTGCTTACAATTGTGTCGTTAGGTTTGGGACCTGCAGCAATTTGGCTGAAGGATACTTGGGGATTGATGGGCTTAGAAGTAAAGGTCCTGGGTTTGGGAACTGTAGGATTTGGGGTATTTTTTGGTTTTAGGAAAGCAGTATTCGCTGCAACGTAAGCAGAACATTCTCGATAGGATGCGGGATGTCCTGTTGCACACCACAATTTGCGCACTTTAATTTAGATTTGTCAGTTAGAGGCGTCAGCTTTAAACGTGACAATTTGAATGGTTGTGTGGACCAGCACATATCACGCAGCGTGGTGTAAGGCTGCATCCCGCATAGGTGTGGTTAAAGTTCTGGCAATTGAAACACTGTTTTAGGCCAGATCTTGGTTTATATGGTTCCACTGCGACTACAGTATAATAGAGGCTCTTTAGGTTATATATTTCTTTGCCTAGATCGTTGTTTTCCAACTCTAGGATGAAAAGTGGCAGTGGGATGACTTTGTTTTCATCTTTTTTACTAATTTGCCTGACTGATAGTATAGGGTAATTTTAGTTCTTTCAATTCTTCGTATATGTCGTGAATGGATATGTTAGAGGGAAGCCTCTTCAATATTACTTTCAGTGGCAGGTCTTTCTTCATCATGTACGTGTAATATTGTTTACCTAAGTTTTTAAAATACTCAATGAGAAATTTATGGTCTGCCACTGTAGCAGCGTAGTAACGCAGACCTTCTCGAGTACTAACAACTCTCGATCTTGTGTTAGTTTTCTTTGAAGTTCGAAGTTCTTTATTCATTTTTGATAGGTCAGAGTGACCCATAACCGTGATTGGTGGCGGTCGTGATTCTTTCCTTGTTGTTGGTACTCGAGAAGGTTGCGAGCTTTGTGTCGCAGTGGAAACCCTAGGCTCTTGGGATGGTCCAGGCTGAGGTCTATTTTGTGTCGGACCAGGCTGAGGTTGACTTTGTGTTGGAGTGATGGTCTCTTCCATTTCGCTTAAGATCGAGAATGGATTGTAGACCGGCACTGTAGGCGTGAAGGGCACGGTAGGCACATGTTCTGAAGGAGTTTCTTGTTTCCTCCTTTTGATCTCTTATCGAGGGTTTCAAGAGTCTTTTGTGCTGCTTGTTTAGAGCCATTTTGGCTCTTTACATTTTTGTTAGAGGACGATGTGGTTTTAGTGGGTGCTACTGTGTTATTAGAGGGCTCTATAGGTAATTTTGCTGTATTAAAACAGCATGCTGTCTGTATATTGAAAGCCATTGTTTGTAGGTCGATTAAGATTGCCTCTAGATATTTGGACTTACTAGTGGCAGTGGCTTCCGTTTTATTTAAGTTCTCGGCACATGTGCGTACCATGTCCATGGCCTCCTCGGTCCTTTCGAAGTCTGGGTGGGACTGGAGGTAGCTGCCTATCACAAAGCAGTTTTCCTCGAATTTTCTTTGCCATCATTTCGGACTTAGTGCCCGCTTTAAAGTTTTGATCTTTAATGTAGTTATCAAACTTGTTGAAAACTTCCTCCCAGGCTTCGAGAGGGCCTAACTCCTGGACCTCATCCTCCATTTCAACGTCATTAGGGATATGGCTAGCTGCCATGGTGCTTGGTGAAGCCAAGACTTAGTTCAATATATGGGGAACACCAACACTTAACTAGTAGTAAAACACTGGTACTTACGATTTGCGTTATCCAATTGACGAAAAACACACACACTATAGGCACACACAGAGCACTAGAGCGCAAGGCTCTGGGGTATTAATGGCCGGAGCCTCACCCGATTTCACTGAGCGAACACTATGCACGATAATATTAAACACAAGTCCCAGGATGGAAAAGTCGGCGTAGAGCTGCCGATCCACTCACTATAGGAAATCCTTAAGATGCTGTGGGACTTATGTACCCACATCCTGAAGGGGAAATACCAGTTATTATGCAGGAAACATAACATTGCCGTATACCTGAATTCAGACTTTCCACCTGAACAGCAGAAATCTGGACGCTCTTATTTATACTAGTGCTGATGTCACGTGACGTGACGTGACGTCAGCACTAGTATAAATAAGAGCGTCCAGATTTCTGCTCTTCATTCGCAGTCGAGTCGACGACAGGGAAACATCAGCTTGAAGCGCTCGCCACTGAAGATGCCCTCCGCAGTTGAGGGAGAAACGTCTGGAAGAAACGCCAGTTATAGACCACGGCCACATAGCCCGGAATCTTTTACTACCATGATTACCGGCCGTGAAAGCCTGCATTCCATTAATAATAATAATAATAATAATAATAATAATAATAATAATAATAATAATGACAATCCAACCATCCATCCATCTATCCTACGACTCTACAGCCGAAGTCGGTCCCATAATTTCCTTTTTGAGGTTTCTAGACAAATCCAATTTAGTTACGATTATTTTCCAACATATGATGTAAATGAAATGCGGTAAAGTATGTCGCCACAAGGTATATCTAATATACAGCTAAGAGAAAAGAGAAAAATCGCTTAAAGTTTGCTTCAGGGATTTTTTTCGCGCTAGATGTTCTTTTACAAGCCTGAAAATATTGATACTCGGGACCAACGGATGAAGTCCCTCCCGGAGGATTGTCCCTTTAAATTTTGCAAGCAGAAAGTAGCTCGTCCCTAGCCGGGTTAAACCTGATACCCTCGCGACTAGAGGCAAGAATGTGGATGGGCAACAGTCCCATATTGGCTGAAATTCTATGGGAAAATGTCTTCCCTCTTGGAGACTCCATTTAATGCACGTCCTGTAGCTCTGTACCAAGGTGTAATTGCCTTAACTACTCGCCTACGAAAGCGGGATGATGGTAATAATAATAATAATAATAATAATAATAATAATAATAATAATAATAATATTTTAGATATTTTCTACCTAAACTAGCAATTTTTTCAAAAGTAATGGTCACGCAGTGCATGTGACCAACGAGACTAGAGGATTCGGGCTTCAAGAGTGGCAGATTTTAGGACTATGTAACGAATAACAATAAGCTGTTTACTCACCAAAATCATATTTTTAAACTTTATTAGTAATATTTAAATATGTATATATTTTGTAATTAAACACGGCGTAGCGTTTGAAAAACAGTGAAGCAAATGATTGTGGTTGTGTGTTCATTTGTCCATCTACACTACCTAGATCACGTATTATTTATTGCCAAATCAGAATCACAAATGATGGTCAGAATGCACCCAGAGGGGAGAGATAAAAATGTTGAAATCGCAGCATCAAACTGTGTAAGTCATAACCAAAATTTTTAGGTGATTAATATTTTTACATGGAAACAAATCTGTAAAATCGTTATGAATAAACACAATTATTGAAACACATTATTATCAAGTGTATAGTTCGAAGGAATATATTCATTATTTGCTATATTCAACGTATTTGATCGAGAGTCAGTCACTGGAAAATAATGCTATGACTTGTTCAGAATATTAAATAGGAGGAACTTTCTTTATTTTGGTAAACAGAATTCGATAAATAGCGAGGTGAAGCACGACTATCATTGGTTGTAAAACAAAATTCATTGAAACCTGATTGGTCGTTGACTTCCATTTGGGGCATGAGTTAAATAGTCATAATATTTATTTTCTTCTGGGACACAAACACACACACACACACACACACGGTCGCTATTTACATTCTACAAGAGTAATTTTTTTTTTAATTACAGTAAGACTCTTGTAGGAAAAACACTCCCGAAAGCACCTAGTAACTATGTGAAGAATGAGATGGGAGAATTATATCAAAACAATAATCGAAGTAGTCGAATTATACAGACTATTTATCTCATGCCCCAAATGGGAGTCAATAATGTTTTATTTACAACCAATCACAGTCGTGTTTCACCTGGAATTTATCAAATAAGTTTATCATATTAAAGAAAGCTCCTCCTTTTTAACATTCTGAATAGGCCAGAGCATTATTTTGCAGTGACTGACTCTCGAAGAAATACGGCTACCAGATTGTATATATAGTGCACGGATGTAAACAGAAACTGCTTGCGGGATATAATAGAAAATCATTTGTAGTAATATATTATACCATAATAAAAACAAACCTCTGTTTTCACCTTCTTAAACATATTATTTCCCAGGAATTTACGTTCCAGAAAAATATAATTTACATCATAGGACATAAGATATATATTAATAACCTATAATGTTGGTTATAGTCAGTTTGATATGTTTCATTTTTTCTCCACTAGTGTGCATTCTCTCAATATTGCGATCCTTTAGCAATAAATAATATGATCTGGTTGCAGTAATGAACAAATGGAGCATAACAAACGTTTCTCATTTGATTTCAAACATCGCCGTTTACATTAAATATATAAATATATAAATATTTTAAAATAACTATATATCGACCGCGGTGGACTAGTGGTTACGCTCCTTGCCTCTGCTCCCGAGGGTCGATAGATTTTTTAGGATGGAAAAATCCAAGGTGCAAGTCCTCCGGGAGGGAGTTTAAGTCCCGATTCTGAAGATTTTCAGGATCATAAAAGATCCTTAAGCCTGAATGAAAAGGCCTCTAAGCAAAATTTACCGAATTTTCCCGTCCTAGTACTACCTTGGTTTCCTAGAGGCGGAACACTGACCACGGAGCACTCATATGACATCTATACGAAAGCAAATGTAACTAAATTAGTATGGTTCAAATTCTTCCCTGTAGGGGGAAAGCACCTAAATCTCAGTTAAGGGAAACATGGGCTTAAAAGATACAAGAAAATAACTATATTTAAATAATGATTTGTGAGTAAACAGCTTAATTTTATTCGTTAAAAATTCCTAACAAATACCACTCTAGATTTTCAAATTCTCTAGAAAAATTCACTCGTCACTTCGTGACATCGTGAATTTATCGATAATTTGGAAATCACTCGTGGCATTACTTATGAGAATGATTAGAAAATATTATCTAAGGATAGGAATGTATGGAGAGCTTATGTCCATGCAGCCATGAATCTCCGGATTCGATACTGCCAAGAGTGAATAAATCGTCTGCAATATAATCCACAAATAAAGCCTAATTCTTACATCATCAAAAATTACGTTTTAAATGTTTGCATTTGTCCTGCGTATAAAGTATGATACGATTTCACCAGAATACAGATTTCAAACTTCACCCCGTTGTATAAACAATGTCAACTTATGGCTTGTTCGATGATTTTTAAACTATGCATTGATAACAAAATAATATTTAAGCTTATATATTATTTTTTACAATAAACATAATAATATTTATAATGAATAAAGGCCCAATGTGTAACAAAATGAATCCCTTTGTTTATTTGAACGTTATATAAAACACGAAATATGTTGTAAAACACAGAATTTGCTGGAGGGAGGCAGAGCTGTTGGCTTGTAAAATTTAATCAAGTTATTTCAGTCGCCCTTGAACATCGACATCAAAACAAGTGCCGATTATATCCAAAATTGGATTGTAGGCCATTACATTAAAAAATATGTTATTATTTACAGTTATTTTATATTTCAGCATTTAACACAAAGTGCATTTTTAAAAACTCTGTAACGTACTAACTGCATAAGTAAAGTGAATTCCTCTACAAGTTTAATTTATAGAGGATTTTCCTAGTTTGGAATATATGAACGGTACAGGGTAAAAAAACAGGCAAGTTATTTTTTCTTGAAAAAGTTGAAAGCGTACTTTAAGTTGTAGAACTTCCATACTTCCTTGTATGCATGTCAAATTTTTAAGGTAAATAAAACCATTTCTCAAAGCTGCATATTTTACTGTTTCACACTTCTAAAATATAGTGTTTTGCATAAAAAATCTAATGACACCTCTAACTCAGTATCTGACTTACTTGATACTTTCCTTGTTTCCTCATTATATTTTATTTTAACCCTTAAATTAGTGAAACAAAGTCAAAGTCAAAAGTGAACTGCCCTGCGACCTGTGCGAACAGATGGTGAACAGTACTTCGGCCTCATTATATGTGGGTCACGCGTTGGAAGTCACTAAGTTCATCAGGCCCGTAGTTGGCGAAACACTGACACTAATTTATCGTGTCAGCTATTTAAATGTGTCGGGCTGCAGTGAAAACAAATATTTTTTAATTTGGGTTTCAGGTAAACCTCCACTCCTAATGGTCAAATTTAGATGATTTTTCGATAATATCTTCCTCTCATAATTTCAATAACATAATGCTAAGGAAAACTTGAAATTTGCGGCCGCAAGAGCGATTTTTAAATATTCGCTTCAGGTGAATTTCAACTCCTAATTGTCCGATTTTGTAGATTAATTAACTCAATTTTGATTATTTAATTGACTGCTATATGCCTAGTTTGATTGTAAAAGATAAAACAAAAAAATGGCCTGCTAGAGCGTTAACAGACATACACACAAACACACACACACACACACACATCCACATCCATCCATCCATAGTAATTCTGCCCGAAGACAGGTCCTTCAGTGTAATCATAGCATTTTCATGCTATACTTGCAGCTTTACTAGGGAATTTTTGGTGTGGTAGCTTCCCGTTGCTTTCCACACCGGTGAAGGATGGTGATGATGATGATGATGATGATGATAATGATATGGATGATATGGCCATATGATTTCGGGGACGGTTCGGGTCTTAGAGTTTTCCAGACATTTATCTTACAGATGAGGAAAAACCGCGATAAAACCTCTCCCAGAGAAACTGCCCCGACCGGGGATCGAATAGGGGCCCGCTGCGTGACAAGGCAGCACGCCACCTCGAGACCACACCGGTGAACACACACACACACACACACATACACACACACACACACACATATATATATATATATATATATCGAGGTCGCGTGCTGCTTTGTCACGCAAAGGGCCCGGGATCGATCCCCGGTAGAAACAAGTTTCCTGGGTGATGTTTTTTTCTAGGTTTTTCCTCCCCTGAAAGACAATTGTCAGGAAACTTTAAGGCTCAAAAGGTCCTCGAACCTCATCTGGCCATCATTATCATATTAACATATTCATTAAGTTTAGGATTAAGATCTCTCCTGGTGAATCATTGCCATCATCATTACGTAATCATATATCATCGGGGAAGTTTCATCGAAACGAAACTTGGCATATAGTAATCCATTAAAAAATTAAGGTAGAGTTCATTTTCCAGCAAAATCGGGTCATTAGGTACAGAAATTCATCTGAAACGAAATTTTAAAAATCGTTCTAGCTTCCTATTTTCGAAGTTACGCAACGGAACTTAGTATATGCGTATGATATTAAAACAATGAAGACAGTTGAAGAGTTCATACAGCACGCAGAATCTCCTGAGGATGTCTATCTCAGTAGTAGACGAAACGTTGAGTTTTAAGAAAACCAGACTACAGCCATTTAGCTCGAAAGACAAACCCAACAGGAATCAAAACAAGTATATTTTCCGCAAACGAGCAAAATCAGACCATTAATTCAACTTGCTGAGAAATTCGCTTAGTTTACGCAGTCCCTGCGTGACAGACTTTTTATTTTTCTCAATCACATAGATGCATCTGATAGAGCCTAATGATTTGAAAGTTTCACTATTTGTCAGGACTTGTTTAATTCAACAAGAACCTTTAAATTCCTTGTTTTTTTTTTCTCGAACACTCTTCGTTCTAATGCAGATAAAAATTTGATGATGGCGTCAGAGTAAAGTAGATAAGCTTCGTCTAATTCAGGTTACAAGAAAACAGGCTATAAGTCAAGCAAGCGAGGTTATATATAAATTGTACGTCTCTTGCAGCTAAAATAAATGGACTGAAAGCTTATTCTTTCCTTTTATTTCTAGGAGGGTGACATGTTGAAACACTTGATACGTGCCCGGAATCTTCAAAGTCCCTCCCCCCACATCTACAGTGATTGATAGATCGCCACGTTGTTTTATCTCGATTTGCCCCAGGTTTTTTTATTATTTTTCCCTCTTTTGTGATTATAGGGGTAAGTTGTATTTTATCTTATTCACGCGCTCAAACTAATGATAGGGAAGTTTATGACTATTTAACTCATGCCCTAAATGGTAGTCACTATCCAACCACGTTTCAATGAATTTTGTTTTACGACCAATGACAGTCGAGTTTCAACTCGCTATTTATCGATTTCTCTTTATCAGCTCCTGCTTTGTGATAAAGAAAGCTCCTCTTTTTTAATAATCTGAAAAGCTCAGAGCAATAATTTTCTCCAACAAATACATTGAAAATAGCAAGATTCCTTGATTTTACTGAGTTATTTACTAAAAAATAAATCATGGACAGTGACAACACAAGAATATGCCAGAATCCAAGCTGCTGAAGTGAAATTCCTCATACCAATATCAGGATATCAAAGAACAGACAAAAAACACAACACAGAAACACTACAGCAACTAAAAGTAGGGGAATTAAACACACCAATAGTAAAATACAGATCAAACTCGAAAGAATACTTAACAAGGATGATTAGAACAACAGAAGACCAAAATCAGCATATAACTATTCGCAAAGAGGAATAAGAAGTTTGGGAAGACCAAACAATAGATGGAAAGTGCAGCAATTTGGAGCCGGAACAGGCTAGCAAAAAGTCTAAACCGTAAAGAAGAAGAAGAAGAAGAAGAAAAATAAGAAGAAGAAACAGAGAATAAATCAATAACCTATAATGTTGAATATAATATACATTGTGATTTGCTTCATTATTTCTCCATAAGGGTGCAATCTTACAATATTGTGATCAATTTGGCAATAAATAATATTTATTTTCAAACACCGCCGTTTACATTAAATATATAATTATTTTAAAATACCGATAACTATATTTAAATAGTGACCACTGTGGTCCTGAGGTATCGTGCTGCATTGTCAAGTAGAGAGCCCGGGTTCGATCTCCGGTCGGGACAGTTTGCTGGGTCAGGTTTCTATCGGGGTTTTTCCTCACCTGTAAGACAAATGTCATGAAACTTTAAGGCCGAAACGGTCCCCGAACATCATATGGTCATCGCAATCACCACCATTCAATATTCATCTTAGATTAAGCTTTGGATTAAGGACTCTCCTAGCGCACCACTATCATCATCTTCACCCATCATATCATCTGGGCAACGTAAACTCGTCTTCCAGGCGCCCCAACCTCAGAGCTGGGTACAATTGCGCCAATGTCAGGAGAGAACACCAGAAATATCCAAAAGGACAACCAGGGGCATTAAAAAAATTAAAAATGACTTCTGTGTAAACAGCTTAATTTTATTTGTTAAACAGTCGCAAAAAAACGCCACTCTTGATTTCCAAATCCCCTAGATAATTTGGAAATCACTTGTGGCATTATTTATGATAATTGTTAATTTTGTACATTGAGGCATTCGGCTCGCAATTTAAAATATGTACGCAAAATGGCTGGCACATTAACGCACATAAACCATAGATTTTGAATTAAATAATATGTGTGTGCTTGAGGTCTAATGGCACCCACTGCACTGTTATCGAAACTAAGAAATATATATATATACTGAGAAGATTTCATGAATAGTTTTTTGAAAAGAAATTCACAGTCATCAATCCTACATGACAGACACCGAAAATAACCACGACAAATATATATATATATATATATACAGGGTGTAACTAAATTTCCATTACAAACTTTGAGGATGTGTAAGGGGGATCAAAACTGTTACATTTAATATAGTAACTCAGTTCCTTACATCAAAATATTCAGTTTGGTGTTCTCTATGAAGTGTATATATATATATATATATATATATGCCTATATAATTTAGTAATTTGGACCCAAGAGATTAAAGACACCCTGTATATCCTCTATTATGTAAATATGTACTAGAGTGACCCATCAAATCTGTAGAGGAAAAAAGAAATAGTATTACTCAATGGTCATAAAATAAAATAAGTTAAAATATACCTTCTTAGGTATACACTATACGATATCGTCAGGAAGAAGCTTTAGTCACGACAACACCACATTAGGACCAGCAACATCAACCATCATATCAGATAATGTAGCTAAGAAAGACCTGCTGAAGATAGAACGGATGTTCTGAACGGCCTATAGACATAAAGAATGCATATTTTATAAGTTGAGGACGACGGATCTTACCTAAGAAACTTATTTTATTATATGACTTTCCACCTCAACGGTTTTAATAATGTATTTTATTAGTATTGATTACTCAATGATATTAATAAGTTCCTGGTATATGGTGATGATATATTATTAGGCGATAGGGAGGAGATACCAAGGGCCAACGTGACCATTCTACTCAGTGAAACATAGAAATTGAGGCTGGGAAATTAATATCATTAAAAATAAATATATGGTCACATATAGAAATACGTTATATAATACAAATGGACAGTTAGCGACAAATGGGAAGATCTTTAAACAAGTGGGTGAACATTAAATACAAACAAGAATGAGGTGGAGAAAAATTGAACATAGGCTCAATTCTGGAAACATATTATATATATATTTAAGGGACTAACTATAATGAAATTAAATAAAAATAAATAAAACGGATATGCTTCTGGTTATATTACATGGAAAAGGTAAACATGGCGGCTGCTAGAGCGATTTATAAATTACGGCTTTCGGTCAACCCCTTTTCCAAATGGCTCAGATTTCAGTGATTTCTTGTTTTGATATTACTATCTCGTTTTTTTAAATGCCATAATACGGAATTTCGCTGTGAAAAACAGAACACTGAGGCTTCTATTTCGATTTGTAAATTTTCTCTTCAGAATTACCCCCAATTCTAATGTAACGATTTTCCAGGATAATAAACTCGGCTTTCCTTATTTTGATTGATTGTATGCGACGAATTTTGTTCTGAAAAAAAATTCGACAGCTAGTGGGTTAACAGGCATATACTGAATGTCCTGGACCAACAATACCAGTAACAAATTTATAGAACAGAAACTAACGAATCTATTTCAATGCAGTTTGTTACTGTAGCGGGATAATATGCCCGGCTAATCTGCTCCAGCGTTCACTCCTTCCTAAGGATGAGGGGTCCCGGATGCTGGACAATGTAGATTGATATTGCTCCAGACTAGGTACTCAGGGTTCGTTATCGGTGAGCACATGGGACTTTGGTTCTCAGGTACAACGGAGGGAGATCGGTGAGAGATGGACGCCAGGAAAATACAAACAGCTCTACACAGAGTAGACACACATATCTCTTCTTCCTCGTGACAATTTTACACTACCTATCTTAACTCGGCCAATATGCCGGCGGAAATGTCTGCTGATGTAGGCTCACTTTAGAAATAATTATATATTGACCGCTAACACTATCACTTTTTTTAGAGCCGAACCCTTAGCCGCACTTGGAGACCACACGTGTCTTATCGGCCGCCTCCCGGCCTACGCCGACTTCATTTTCCCACTCACCAATCCTCCCGGATTCTAACACACAGTTTCTTTTTCTCAAAATTGTTGGTCTACCTGCAGCAACGTTCTCTGTCCGGCTTACAACTTACTTTATTGGGCATTACTCTGGTAGGGCGTATCCTCGCTGCTGTCACAACTTATTCCTAAACAGGATTTTAATTACCGAGGCTTTTGCCAAATTTTACTGGCTAAAGTAGCCTACATACCTAAAGGGATATTACATTCTACTTGCCATTGGCTGGAGATCCTTGCTGGATGTGTCCCATTGTCCGCAATCCTGGATGACCTACTTTATCCTTCCCTTCTCTGGGCTTCCCACGCAACTTGTTTTTACGCAATATATTTTTAACACTTACAAAATTTCAAAAGGGCGGATATCGGCAATCAAAAGATGTCCCGGTCTTTGTTGATTTATTTAGCATTAATAAACTGCACTTGCTTTTTTTTAACTCCACAGAGGGACGACGGAGACCTCCATTGTCTCGCTCTTCCTTTTCTTTGGGTCGAGGGTGAGATGTCCTACTTCCCAGTCTTGAGGATTTTTTGCTAAACAATAGCCTGTACTACACAAACAAGTTACCCTAATTTGTTCCGGACTTGACCCAGAGGAAGTCATACTTTATTGTTTAAGGGATCGGTATTGTTACACAGTTCCTTGTCCTTCACGTGTTTTGTTGAAATCAAGAAACATAAAAATTCTATCGAGCAGACATACTCTCTCATAAATATATCAAAATCGACAGCCTCGTCTTTTTAGGAGAAGAATAAAACAATCTTACAGGCCTTTATTAACAAATAGTTACTTGGGGCATATCAAATTTGCTGCCATAAACATAGTAAATTGGCGACCTGTTTAATAGCTTTGCAGAACATCTGCCCATGTCTGTCTGTCGATTGAGAAATAACAAGAAGTTACTATTTAATATTTCATTCAATTCCATTAAATATCATACATTGATATACATTCATAAAATATAAATTTTTGGTTTAAATTTATAAAATTTAAATTATTACGGCTGGGGAACCTAAATATTGCTTCATTACAAAAAACAGATAAACTCAACAAGTTTGTATAGTAATCGGTAAATTTCGACATGTGCATCTCTTGTGGCTCGAATGATGCCCAGACGATATGCAACTTCACGCCAGGTGTTTTTATGCAACTCCCTCATGACGGTTTGACAAGCATCGATGATATTTCGACGTAAATCAGTCAGATATACAACAGAAGTTCGCAGACTAAACCCTTGATGTATTCCCATAGAAAAAAAGTATAATGGTGTAGGATAAGAGGATCGTAGTGAAGTGGACTGTAGGGTTTCGTGTCCACGTAATTTTGCATTAATAATCTACACAGATTTCGTGTAATATTTTTGCAATCACTTTATGTTCATCTATATATTATATAAGTAATGCCACGAGTGATTTCCAGATTATCGATAAATTCACGATATCAGGAAGTGACGAGTGAATTTGTCTAGAGAATTTGGAAATCAAGAGTGGCATTTGTTAGGACTATGTAACGAATAAAATTAAGTTATTACTCACAAATAATTATATAAATATAGTTATTTTAAAATATGTTTATATTTAACGTAAACGGCGATGTTTGAAAACAAAAGAGAAACTTTGTGTTTCTTTTATTCATCACTGCAACCAGATCATATTATCCATAGCCAAGAGAATCGCAATATTGTAAGAATGCACCCTAGCGGTGAAAATATGAAACACATCAAACTGTTTATAACCAACGTTATAGGTTTTAATTAATTTCTGATGTCCTATGACGTAAATGGGAGCACGCCGTAGCGTAGTGTTTAAGGCACTAAGCTACAGACCAGAAGGTCGATGGTTCGAGTCCCGGTAGGGTCAGGATTTTTAAACTGACCCAAACCCTCTGGCAGCACCATGACTCTGGGGTCGGACACAGCCTCTAACGGAAATGAGTACCAGACGCTTATTTTGGGGTAAAGGCGGCCGTCGCGTAGGGCTGACAACCCGGCTGACATCAAATGCCGATTGTCTAGAAAAAGTGGGAGCCTTGGCTTCCTACTACCCTAAGGGCCTCTCGAGGCCTGTAGTGGGATCACTTTACTTTAGTTTTTACTATGATGTAAATATGTCAATTATATTTTCTGTAATGCAAATGCCTGCGAAATAATATGTTTAAGAAAGTGCAAACATTGGTTCCTTTTTGTGGTATAATCAATTGCTATAATTTATTTTCTATTATATATCGCAAGCGGTATTTGCTTACATTCGTACACTATATATACAATCTGGGAGCCAGTTCCATTCTATGATTCTTACATCTTAATATATAAATTGTTATATTGAACGTATTTCTTGAAGAGTCAGTCACTGCAAAATAATGCTCTGACCTATTCAGAATGTTAAGAAGGAAGAGATTTCTTTAATATGATAAAGTTGATGAATTCGAGTTGAAACTCGACTGTGATCGGTTGTAAATCAAAATTAATTTAAACGTGATTGGTCATTGACTCTCATTTGAGGCATGAGTTAAATAGTCAGCACTAGCTCACTCACAATATGCGCTAACAATTAATCTTGATTTAATATTTATCTCACTCACAATTAATTCGCAGTTTCTGATGAGTACACTTGCTCATCTCACACTTCCTTTATCGCAGCCAAAAATACTCCTGCAGTCGCCTCACATTATATAGGCAGCAAGGAACTTTCTGGGCTTAGTACTCGAGACACTTCTAACATAGAAGCCTCTGGCTACGGACCTTTCTCGAAAGGGGAAGGAGATGTTGGTAGAATTATCTGGACTGTGGGTCAGGTACTTCGTTGTTTATGAGGGCCTCTTTACCCGCGAATGGGAGACTCGCAAATCTATTCCGACAATGCGAGACAACCATTCTCGCCTTGACCGCTATTACGATGCGTTACAATACCAATGACCACTGAAGACCTGTTCCAAGTAATCTATATCATGACTGGGGGATTAGATTTCATAGCCTCATCAAAAATACTTGGAAATAAATTAAAATTAAAATTTCACCCAAAAACCTACCTCTTAAACCTCTAAACAGGCGAATAAGCCTTGCCTAATTCCTTAAAATAATTTACCAAATAAAATATAAATTAATTCCTCATATACTAATTTAATCATTATTACTTTCAATATTATAATAATTAAAACATTATGGAGCTCCATCTTGTCGGAAGACGACAAAGCAAATAAATCCAATAAACATTAGTCAATAAGTAATTTTATTGTTGTCACCACAAAACTTAGAATTAAAATAAACAAGACAAGTTACACAATTTCATTGTTCTCACCATAAAACAAGTTTTTGCACGATTAAAAGTTCAATTTCCTTAATTTCGGGATTGCCAACCTAAATAACTATACTGTAATATTACATACTACCTACCTCGTGCGGGAAGTAAAACCACTGCCCTTTATGTATACTTCGTACAATGTATATACAAAAGTATATTTAAAAGGTAGTGCTAATATGCTTTAACAACACAAATCACTGAATTTTAAATTAATTGAACATTATGTTAAACAATATAAAACAATAAATTCATACCTGCCGCCATTTATGACTGAATGGTGTCACGGCTTCTGTAGTCTCAACTAAATTATGTTCAGCATTTACCGTATACAAATTGGTCACACTGTTAACGTTAGTCAGTACTTTATAATTAACGCAAATATTTCTAACTAAGATATTATTATGTAACTAATATTTATTAATTTGAAAACACCATCGCGCAAAAAATAATATATAACGCACGTTTGTGAAGTGTTCTACAGAAACTCGGAAATTAAAAACGCCGCTATCGCTCTGTTTTAAATGATATCCTCGCTTATGTAAAAACCACTTCCCAACATCGCAGTGTAATATACTATTATCTATGGTTTGCAATAAACGACATTATAACTTTATCAGTTTTTAATTTATAAACATTTCTTATTTGTAGTGTTGTTCTCGGATATTAAGTACAGCCTTTGGAATAAATTATGGCGCACAGACAATTTTCAAGTCTCAGAACGAAGTCACTGCGAATGATCAGAGAACAGCTATTTGGTTCACAAGATAAACTAAAATACGTTCTATTTCGTTGTGTATCGTGCAATGGAAAATAATTTCGCGCAAATAAGTAGTACGGTAAATACTGAAAATAAAACAAAGCAAAATAAATTAAACAAAAGAAGAAAAAATTGAAATAAGGACGAGAGAGAGAAAAAAAATAAGCATGACACGGATCGAACAGGCGACCACATGCACGGGAAACAGATGCTCCCTCCACTAGACCATAACCATCCCTCCTAGAAATTGACTGTGTGAAGCGATACAATACTCCAGGACTTACTTGTATAATGACATTAGATATTAATTTGACTTACTTAAAATTAATCAGACGCGTTTTGTATTAGTAGTGGAAATAAATAATTTTGTTATGCCTTGTATTTTGTAAACAAAGTAATTAGACGTTACAATCGCTATTCATTTTCTATGAGCTGTGTCCTTTAAGTAATATGTATCCCCATATATACCAATTTATTTATATAACAAAGCCTAGTAATGTAGGCATTAACATTATTAAAAAAAAACTTCCTGACC
This sequence comes from Diploptera punctata, assembly GCA_030220185.1. NCBI lineage: Eukaryota > Metazoa > Arthropoda > Insecta > Blattodea > Blaberidae > Diploptera > Diploptera punctata. The sequence continues at coordinate 7,983 of JASPKZ010001469.1, read as the reverse complement.
AGGATCTAACGTGGGCCCGCGTCGCGTCGTCGGAAAACAACATCTTACCGACTGCTCCACTGAAATTAACGTTACGAACATTGCATGAAGAAAGGCTTACGCCACCTGTTTGTACTCAAACGAGTCGCCACATGTAAAAACGTACTGGTGTGAATCGCTCTTCAAAACTTGTTAACTTTCCACCATCAAGAGATGAGCCATAATTTTTTCAAAGGTGTACGTATAAGCTTATATTTGTCCTGGCAATCTTCGCTGTCTATTATGTAGGATCGGTGAAGATGTGTTGGAAATAAAAAAAAAACTAAAAATATTTTAACGAAAATAATCTCTATCTACATTCTTTCGGAATTCGTTAATAAAAGGTCCATTTTCAAATCGTGTATAGCCAAGCCACGTTATCGAGTTGGCAACACTGATTGTAAGAAACGTGGTATTCTCTAAAAGAGAGATCCGATAATGGAATATTAAAGAAGTTGCGGGAACGTGTAATACACATTGTATACAACGGTTTTCATACACGTTTTAGCCATTGGCTGTAAACTTATTAAGTCAGCAGCATTACCTCGGGCATGGAGTCCATTAGCAAAATCTATAAACACTCTACTCCATAAGAAAGCATACATTATACCCCACAGGTAATCTTTCATATGAGTAATTACCATCGCACTCATGAAATTTATCTACTCTAAGGCAAGTATGTAAATATATAGATTAAACTTTGCTCTTGAAATAAACTACACTTTTCAGAGCGATGTATTATGCTTTTAGGGCAAGTCGGTTGTGAACACCTGGTAAGTAACAGCTTGCTACAAGATATATATCTGAAGCTAATTACCTAATATTATTGATTTGTGTGTTAATTAAGGGCACATTTAGTCAGATACATGTTTATCATAAGTAATGCCACGAGTGATTTCCAAATTATCGATAAATTCACGACTCACGAAGTGAAGAATGAATTTATCTAGAGAATTTGGAAATCAAGAGTGGCATTTGTTAGGACTATTTAACGAATAAAATTAAGCTGTTTACTCACAAATCATTACTTAAGTATAGTTATTTTAAAATATGTATATATTTAATGTAAACGGCGATGTTTGAAAACAAATGAGAAACGATTGGTACGCTTCATCTGCTTCTCTTGTTTATCACTGCAACCAGATCATACTATTTATTGTCAAAAGAACGCAATATTGTAAGAATGCTCTCTAGTGGAGAAAAAATGAAACACATCAAACTGTATATTAATTCATTTCTGATGTCGTATGATGTAAATATGACAATTATATTTTTTCTGGATTGTTACCTGGGAAAAATACATTTAAGAAAGTGCAAACAGTGGTTTCTTTTTTTTTTTTTTTTTTTTTGGTGGTATAATCAATTGCTACAAATGTTTTATATTAACTCCTCCAAGCGCTATGTGTTGACATCCATGCACTATATATACAATCTGGTAGCCGTATTTCTTATAGTCAGTCACTGTAAAATAATGGTCAGACCTGTTCAGAATATTAGAAAGGAGGAGCTTTCTTTAAATATGGTAAGATTTAATATTGATAAATATTTCGTGAAACACGACTCTGATTGGTTGTAAAATAGAAATCTATTGAAACGTGACTGGTCATTGACTCCCATTTGGGGCATGAGTTAAATAGTCATAAGTAATGCCACGAGTGATTTCCAAATTATCGATAAATTCACGACTCACGAAACTGAGGAATGAATTTATCTAGAGGATTTGGAAATCAAGAGTGGCATTTCTTAGGACTATTTAGCGAATAAAATTAAAACTGTTTACTCACAAATTATTATTTAAATATAGTTATTTTTAAATATTTATATATTTAATGTAAACGGCGATGTTTGAGAACAAATAAACATTTATTATGTTTAATTTGTTCTTCACTGCAACTAGATTATATTATTTATTGCCAAAGGATCGTAATATTGTAAGAATTCAGCCTAGTGGAGAAATTTATAACCAACATTATTGGTATTAATTAATGTCTGATGTCCTATGATGTAAATATGTCAATTATATTTTTCTGCAACGTCCTTTACTGAAAATAATTCGTTTAAGAAAGTGTAAACAGTGGTTTATTTTTTTGTGGTACAATCAAGCGCTACAAATATTTTTTATATTATCTCCCGCATGCGTTATCTGCTGACATTCATGCACTATATATACAATCTGGGAGCCATATTTCTTCGAGAGTCAGTCACTGCAAAATAATGATATGACCTATTCTGAATGTTAAAAAGGAGGAGCTTTCTATAATATGATAAACTTCGGTTGATAAATTCGAGGCGAAACACGACTGTGATTGGTTGTAAATCAAACATCATTGAAGTATGATTGTTCATTGACTCCCATTTGGGGCATGAGTTAAGTAGTAATAGAAGTGAAATTTATACAATATGTCTCTAAAGTCACTGGTCATTTGAATGAAGGAAGGCAAAGATTGAAAAATAAATGTTATTGTGAGGTTTTACACATTGCCTTCCTGCATGGCCACCATTTAGACGAAAAAAAAAATATACTCCATCTTTCAGTTGTGACTCGAAATGTAGTCCTTAACATTTATACCGTAAAAAAGCCTGCTGCTTCTGGGGTAAATGAAACAGACGTGATAAGGATGTTTTCGTAGAATTTTCCATACTGTTGTTGCGGGGGGAATTCAACTCTCTATTGAGGCGTCGAGTTGATGTGTTCGGACTATCACTGGCAATTTGAACCTGTTGCAGTCTCTCTGGTGACACATGTGGTCTCATCACATTCATGCTGGTACACTTAAATTTGTTTACAAGCAGACGGATGAGTGTCTTTCTTGGGGCTGGTTTACGGAATTTATGGGTAAATCAGCTCTGGCGTTTTCATATGACAAATATAATTAAAAAATAATAGTCCAAGATACGGATATATAGATAGTTCTCTTCTCGCGGTCATGAACCTACGGTTTGATTGTATCAGTGAGTTAGTTAGTTAATATTTTAATTTGTAGGTAATTAACCGTAACTTAGCCTGGTTAATGAAACACTCACGTTAGGGAGAACCATTTCCCCACGCGGTATGTATGGGGTATACACTTATGTGTACATATAGGCCTAAAATACGTTAACGTTCCATATTATGGCCGTTTTTACATTTCATATTGAAGGAGTATTTTAGTAAGTTCTTCATTATTTTCCACGTATGGGCGCAATTTTAAAGAAGTAATTCTTTTCCCATGTTATGACGATGTTTTGAAGCAGCTAACTCTCTTCATTGCCCGATGTTGTAGTAACACTTTGAAGGAATACTGTCCCAAAATAATAAATAAGAATAACTGGTTCAGGTTGGGTTTAATTTTCGGTAGAGCTGGATTCTCTTCTCAAGGTCGAAGTTGGTACACAAGATAGGAAAACACTTTAAAAATCACCAATAACTGATTCTTGTAGAAATAGTTGTAAATTTATTTAATATTTAATTTCCCAGCAGATCAAGTAAAAATATAGGTGGTATTATTCTTCACCGTCAATTAAAATTTAATTATTTTCTATTCTTGAATGAACTCTTCTTCTTGTATTAAATATCACATTTTATCAGGAGAGCTGTTATAGCTTCTATCCTTGATGAAAGTTATATCCAGACTGACTAGTGTAATTCTGTTATAATTTTAAAAAGCATTATTACATCACATGATTTTATATTTAAATTCTATTGGTTAATGGTCCATTAAATACCAGGTTTAAATTTGATTGGTTAAATCAAAAAGTTAATTGTTTTTAACATCCAATCAGAATTTAGTATACTTTTATTTTAAAATATTAAGTTAAGAAGGTGTTCCTATTACAGTTATAACAGGAAGCTTTATATTTCAGACAACAATGACTTAAGACACAATTTTAAAAGCATTATTTAGAAAGACTGTTATATAATACAATTTCTTTAATTCTTACCGAGACATTTTTTATTCAACAATGAACAACAATTAATTATTTTGAGTTTTTCTTTATTTAAGTTATATTTAAATGTTAAAAGAATTTTAAAATATAAAAGTATTAACTTTAACTTTCATATTTATTATGATATTAAAATCCTGCTATAATATGGCTATAGTGAACCTCCACAAAAACAAGATAAGTATATCATTGGAAGAAATTTTTTTAATAATAATAATAATAATAATGTTTTATTTATTATGGCAGAGTTAAGGTCATAAGGCTTTCTCTTCCACTCAAACAGCACAAATACAAATAAATATTTGACAAATATAGATATATACTATACTAATTATAAACAGTTAAAGATACCGGTACATTAAATGTAGCAATGTAAATTCCATTTACAAACATTTTATTCAATAATAACAATAATAATAATAATAATAATAATAATAATAATAATAATAATAATAATAATATAATAATAATAACATAACAATGATTAATTATACGAGAATCACCAATTAATATATGTACCTTACACTGGGTAATAATGAAGTCGAGGTTAGAGCAAATATACATTTAGATTTCTTTAAAAAGATGCCAATGTCCGGCAGCCCCTTATTTCTTGTGGTAGGGAATTCCAGTTGCGAGAAGTGAAGATAGTATATGACATGGAGTGATTTGATGTCCTGTGTTGCGGTATATTAAGCAAGAGACTATGTTGTGATCTTGTGTTTAAGTTATGGTTTGAGGATAGATACTGGAAACGAGATGAAAAATAATTGGGAATCGAAGTATGTAGGATCTTAAATTAGAGAATTAGGGAGTGCGATTTTCTTCTCTCTTTTAGATGTAGTCGTGATAATTCGTTTTCTATTGATATGCATTTTTTTACCATGTGAACCAATGGAAGAGCTTAGTGAATTCGGTACTGACCTATGGGTTCCGTAAGGCGTCCTTAGTTAAATCTGAAAAAGTCTTATGCTCTTGACATGATTTTTTTATCATGTTTTTAGGAGATGCAATATTTTTTTACGTCTAGATGCTACAAGACTCAAAATTTAGAGGCTGGAAGGATGAGATGTAGAAAAAACATAGTAACAGCAATGGTACAGCCACAAGATCGATGATCGTAAAAAAAGCGACTGTGATAAAGTGGAAGAAAACATACCGCATGGGGCCTTCGGTTGTTACACAAACTTCATATAGAGGGGGTTGGAGGTGCTGTGTGTTTAAGGGAGGTGACTTTCCGTGCTCCTATGGGAAATTTCGACACAACCTCAGGGACCAATACGGTGGCATGCTACAAAATAAATTGCTGATCTACACATTTCAATGTTATCAATAAACGGGATAATACACAGGATATTTCAAATCATGTGTTACGATCAGATTCTCAAATATATTCAGTGTACAGGGTGTAGAAATAATGTACATTCCAATTTAACTATCATCCTTAACGTTTAAAATATTCTTCTTCGTCCTGAGGTGTTACAAGTCAATAGAAGTTTTGGTCTTATAAAACACAATACTCACACTAGGCCAAAAGATAACATTCTGCTAACATTCCCTCTCCACAACAATTATTTTTAGTCTACTTTTTTCACAGTAGTCTCTACCCGCTCCTGGAATTTCCTGCCTCAATGTATCAGGGATTACTGCAAACGTGACACTTTTAAGAAAGGCTTAAACTATTAATTTTTGTTAAATAATTAATTTCTCTCCAGAACTAAAGTTATTCTTCGTCATTAATAGAATGTTTTTAATTTTTCTATCTTTGATATTTCATACATTTCATTAATTAAATCTAGATTAGGCCTAAATCAAAATGTATTGTAAATGAAAATTGTATTGCATAGGTGTGATGTAATCATTTATGTCTATTGTAATTTAGATGTAAGACTAATTTCTGTATTTTTTTTAACCTGAATTTGAGTGATAGAAAACGCCTTAAAGCCTTAAATTTGCTAAGTAAAATAAAGTATTATTATTAACATTATTATTATGGACATGCAAAGTAAGAAATACATATGTGCCATACAGAGTCGGTGAAAGAAGAACAATGCTGGAACTCTTAAAGAAGAGGAAAGGAAATTGGATTGGCCACTAGCTAAGAAAAAACTGCCTTCTGAAGGATGTCCTAGAAGGAATGGTCAACGGAAAGAAAGTTAGAGGCAGAAAAAGACATCAAATGATAGACAATATTAAAATAAATGGTTTGTATGCTGATACAAAAAAGGAAAGCTGAGTTAAGGAAAGAGTGGAGAATGTTCAGTTTGTAGTGAAAGACCTGCTCTTGAGCAGAACACTATGAATGAATCATTATTATTATTATATTATTATTATTATTATTATTACTATTACTATTATTATTATTATTATTATTATTATTATTATTATTATTATTCTATAACATAACACGATTGTGGAGAGTATTTTATTAAATGGTGCGGAAACAAGGACGTTGAAGCAAAAACACGGAAATAAAGATTATCAGAATTAGACAAAATAAAAAATAATAAAATAAGATAAATTATGAATGTAGAAAAGGATATTATAAAAGATATTGAATAAATTCAACTAAGACGGTATGGGCATCTAATGAGAAGAAGGGACACAGAAACAAAGAAGTATTAAAATGGATACCTCCTGGAAAAGGGAATTGTGGTAGACCAAAGCCAACGTTAATAAAGGGAATTGAAGACAACATGAAGAAGAGAAATATGACAGAAGCAGACAGCAACGCCGGAAATTGTGGAAGAAAATATGGATATTTTGGTTGAGGATACCTGTGTATATAACACAAACAATCCTGAAAATAATATATATGGATAACAATTGCTGCTAAATTTTTTCTAACTGCGAACCAGACACCACGCGCATGCGCCAGCATATGAAAGTGATACAATTTTTAATTATGCAATGCTGCCAACGTACATAACTAGGTTTGTATAACTTCATAAAAATTATTTTACGCCTAAAATAACCTAAAACTATTTAGCATTTTTCAATACTGCTATTTTAACACAGCGGACGAAACGAGAATCATAGATTTGTATATGTGGAAAGAATTTTTAATGGTTGTGTCAGGTCTGGAATGGTGTAGTGCTGCACACTAGTCTGGAGAACTAGAGGTCCATGGTTCGATTCCTGGTTCTGACATTAATTTTTCTTTTCACAATATCATTATAATATTAACCTATAACTAACTTAACGTAATGTAAGTACGTAACCTGTAAAAGTATGAAATAGAATGGCATGAAATACAACATAAAAAAGGTAGTGTTAAAGTAGGAAGTTCTGAAGTTCTGAAATTGTGAAGTATAGGTTGGTTACATTCAAATAAAGAAATAAAATCACAGGAAAAACAATGTGGCTGCTACATCAAACCGTACGTACAGTTAAAATTCTATTAAAATATAATGGAAAAAATATTTAGAAAATGTTTAAAATAGGTTTTATAGTGATAATATTTTTAAAAAATAATCCGTGAAAGTAAAATGAGATTATTATTATTGTTGTTATTAGTATTTTGTTTCATTCATTACTACTATGGACATATTTTGGTCTATTTTTCGTCTTCTTATTCTTCGGCTTTCCCCCACTTATAGGTTTACCTTCTTCAGTTTCCATTTATTCATGTAATCCATTATAGTTCTGGCGTAGCTTTTCCATTTCCATCTTGGTCTGCCACGTTTATTTCTTCCAGGGGGTGACCATTGGCATATATTTTTTGGCCATCTTTCATTTCCCATTCCTTGTACATGGCCATACTATTTAAGCGTTTGATTTTCAATCCTCATAACAACAGAAGTGATGACATTCACTTCTCTCCAAACGAATTCATTTCTTATTTTATGCTGTCTTGTTTTTTTGAGGCTTCTTATAAGATAATCAAATTCTATTGTTCTAATTTTTTTTTTTGTAATTCCATCAAAGACCAAGTTTCACTTCCATATGACTAAATGTTCTGTATTATGCTCTTATACATTTTCATTTTAATTTCCTTTGTAATATTTTTGTTCTGTATTTTTGTATATTTTTAATTACTAATAA
>JASPKZ010001468.1:0-34530 GCA_030220185.1 Diploptera punctata | reverse complement strand
CCACAAAAACCAAGGCCAACCGCTCGGCCAAAGACCACTTAAACTATAGATATATTTTTTACGCTACGTTATGACTGGGGTTAACTTCCATTATAACATTTATAGATTGATTCACAAATAGCGCACCATAACTTTTGACGGTGAGAACAGATTTCCCATATCACTGGTCAACATTATTTTTGTTTCATGAGTACCAATAGTTGTACTTAATGCAGTTTTTTTTATCGTGTTTTCAAATATGTATTCGGAATTTCTCCATCACCCACAGTTTGTTTTATTTTAATTTCAATTAATGGATTTAAATAATTATTTTTAATAAACGTTTCTTCGTCCATTTGTCCATCTTGGCGCAGTGAGCATGAGCACGGGGAACACTTTCATCAGGAGATTTCAACTATGGAAAAGAGATATCAAGGCAAATGGAATTATAATATGCTGACCGATTATTGTTGGACCATCAAGAGGGATGCTCCACAGGCGAAATATAGCAGAAAATCGTCATTTCTTACTTTATAGATAAGTCCAAATGTTCGAATATTGTGTAGTTACGAATGTAGAAAATATTGAAGTGTTTGAAATTATAAATGCCTGTCTCTCGGAACCTTGCGTCATGGAGAAACATCGATATCATATTTGAATTCAGGAGAAAAAAATACTATCAGAATCACATATTTTTCTTTCTGAAACAAAAAAAAAAGTGTTTTCTGGTTGCTCAGTGTATTCAAGTATTTTATTTCTCTACACGTCATTTTCTTATTTTTCTTCTTCAATCAGGAATTAGTCTCTTACGCCTGTTCCGGCTTAACATATTCTCCAACCAACGTTTCTGTGGCCTTCCCAAATATTTCCTTCCTTCAGGTTTATAATCAAGAATTATTCTAGGGATACATTGTAGCTCATTCTTTCTAGCGTGTTCAGTCCATTGAAATATATAATTATGAATCATTCCTCTAATGATATTACATCCAATTATTTTCTTATATCCTCATTTTTAAATTTATCTAACCTAGTTCAACATTTGACTGATCTCAAAAACCTCATTTCTGTAGCCTGCGATTTGTTAATGTCATTTCTTGTCAAGGTCCAAGTTTCTGATCCATATAGTAGAACTGGTTTTGCCATCACCGTATAGAACTTCATTTCCACATTTAAATTAAGAAATTGCAGATGTGTAAAATAATAAAGAATGTGTAGACATTGACCAGAAATTTGGAGAATTGGCCTTATTGGTGTTCGGGATATTGCTCCAGTTTCTGCATTCTGTTCTAACTAATTTATATCAATTTCAGATTAGGAAAATTCCAGGAAACAAGTTTCTATAATAATTCCAAGCTAATTTCCAGTTACATTGTAAACAAACTTGCCATAATGTAGTCTATTACACCGCCGACTCTGTCTATTGGGGGAAGTGTGGTGCTACTTTTTCCTGTCATGTGACATTTACTGCGAGTGTTTATTCGCTATCTGCAATACTCTAAAACTCTAACTCGTAGGAGTTTACCAGGAACGAAAATTAAAAAATCGCTCAAGCGGTCGCAATTTTCAATGATTCACAGCGAAACTCAGTATGTGCTATTAAAGTGTGCTATAAAATATACCGAGGTAGGTATACCTGAAATCCGAAATAAAAATTTACTCTAGCAACCGTCATATCTAGTTCGTCACAACGTATACCATATAATTTAATTAGGATAACCTCTAATATGTTATTTACTTATTCAACTAAAATTTAAAAAAAAAATAATAATTTGTTTAGTTGTAGCAGCGTACACCTTAGCATTAGCTAGTCTTTATATATGAATATAATTCTTCTGTACGTATGTTTTGTCACTGAGCTCCTCCTAAATGACTGGATTCATTTTGGTGAAAGTTTTGTTAGGGTCTTATTGGGTCTCTCGATGGTTTAGATTCACAATTAGATCCCCTAAAGCCATTAGGTGTAGGAGTTTACCTAAAGTGAAAATTCAAAAATAGCTCTAGCGGTCATAATTTTCGATGTTTCACAACGAAACCGAGGTAGATATTATCCAAAAATGAACGAAATCAGACAATTGGAAGTGGAGGTTTACTTGAAATCCGAAATTAAAAACTGCCTAAACGACTGGACCTATTTTGATTAAATTTTTTGTGTGTGATCGAGTGGGTCCTTATATGGTTTAGATTCACAATTGGACCCGGTAGGTGACGCTGCGATCGGGTTTATAGGATTTTTTAAATGTCAGAAGTGTAGTCATCTGCATTTCCTACACATTCCGAGCGAAACAATGTGACGTCATCATGCACGCTTCTTGAGCTTCAACAGATGGCAGTGAGAGTTTTCTTACGAACTTTAATTAATGGATTTTATGATTTAAAACATTAACTTATAATTTTATCGTCCGGCCATGAAACGAGAATTGAATGTTCGCGCAGGACGTCTGTCGGTCCGCTAGTATTTTATAAAATAAATTATTACTTGCTATTAGAGTAGGTCTCAACCAAATATTATAAGGCATGCGCTATTAGAAGGAGTATCGGGCGGAGCTATGCGTGGCTTGTGCATTTCTTCTAGCTCAGAGCCGCCCAAATTTATTTGAATCGCGGGACATTTAATAACTATAATTATAATAATAAGTCCACTGCTGTGGTCTCGAGGTAGTGTGCTGCCTTGCCACGCAGCGGGCCCGGGTTCGATTCTCGGTCGGGACAGGCTACTGGGTGATGTTTTTTCGGGGTTTTTCCTCACCTGTAAGACAAATGTCAGGAAGCTTAGGGCCTAACGGTCCCCGAAAATCATCCGGCCATCATTATCATCCTTCACCGGTGTGGAAAGCAACAGGAAGCTACCACACCTATAATTCCCTAGTAAAGCTGCAAAGCACAGCATGAAAATGCCATGATTGCAGTGAAAGACCTGACCTCGGGCAGAATTACAATGTATGAATAATAATTGTAATAAAATAATAATAATAATAATAATAATAAATAATAATAATAATATTAATAATAATAATAATAATAATAATAATAATTATTATTATTATTATTATTATTATTATTATTATTATTATTATTATTATTATTATTATTATAAGCGTGTGTTGATTTGCTTCTTTCTTGTTATGTCGTTATAATAATATTTTACAAGTTTTTTGTTCCATTACTGATAGATTAATATATAGGCCTCCCTTAGCATATTTTAATTTACTATAATACTTTAGGCCTACAGGAATCGGATATAAAGAGATGGAGGGCCGTATTTGGTCCGCGGGCCGTAGTTTTTGGCGTCGCTGATCTAGCCTATCATATTCGAGCGCAGTCGTACAGTTGGCGCTAGGCGACTCCTATCTGTAAATCTATGTTCCGTATTTTTCATTGCGTTCGAAAAAAATATCGATCAGATCTCACTTTGAAGTGCACCACTGAATAGAGCATGAAATTATGAATCTGACTGTACAAATATCATTTTCGTACGTCTTACGTAGCTAGAATTATGAGCATCTGTTGACACATGTGCTGAGTCTAGCTAAACAACACATTTCCATCTGATTCACCTTTTTAGGAAACTGCATATATTTATTTTGTATTTTTTATACTATGAGTGTTCCATAGAGTAAATAATGTCTCTTTCTAAACCAAGTACCAGTGTCGTAGGTAAGAGGCCTAAATGAAAAAGTATACACACGCAGGAACGAGCTATGATTTTTAATGTGTACACTTACTTTAAAGAAATGTTGTCGGAAGAAGTGCGTGCTAAGACGGAATTTACTAAATGTCAAGACTTACAGCTAGAGCATGTAATGTAAGTGTGAGTACAAGGTCACGTATTTTGAAACAGAACAAACAGACAATACAGAAATCGGTTTCCTATATTCATATTCCCTGGTAAACATTCTAGGAAACAAAAACTAATTACGTGTTTAGATGATTTTGATAAATACGTCCTTGGCCGTGCAATCTTTGAAATGTATGACACATGTGAATATCCCACAATTAAGAAACTGGTATATATGAAATGAGATTACGAGTTTTTGAGAATAAAGTTCTTAGGAAAATTTTTGGACCAAAGAGAGTTGAACAGGCAGGTGAATAGAGAAGACTTCATAACAATGAACTACATGGTCTTTATAGGAAGCCAGATATAATAAGAACAGTTAAGTCTCGTAGACTGCGGTGGGCAGGACATGTTGCACGTATGGGGAATGAAAGACTTGCATGGAAGCTTCTTGTAGGAAAGCCAGAGGGAAAACGCCCAGTTGGTAGACCAAGAATGAGGTGGGAGAATAACATTAACTATGATTTGAGGGAAGTAGATTATACAGGGAATGATTGTAAAGGATTAGCTCAGGATAGGGATGTATGGAGAGCTTATGTCCGCGCGGCCATGAACCTACGGGTTCGATAGTGCCAGTAAGTAAGTAAGGTTTATATTATATCAGAGAAAATCCGATATGAGGGACCCACTAGGTCCATGCAACTAATATTAAAAAACCTTGGATTTAAATATAAAGGAACGAACGATAATAGAAAATTTCTGTTAGCAAGAAGTGACATAGTTGGTTCAGGAATAAGATTTTTGCGAACTATACATGATCTTAGGGCATCTGGTGACACTAGCTCCATATTTTATCTTGATGAGACGTGGGTGAATCAAAATAATTCAAGGAAAGATATCTGGCAGGACTCTACCGGCAGAGGTGACCTCGAAGTCCCTATAGGTAAAGGAAATAGGTTCATTATTTGTGATGCAGGTTCTGCAAAAACTCGATTCGTGCAAAAGAATAAATGGGTCTTTTGTTCCCAACCGCAAAACAGAAATTTGGATTACCAATCAGAAATGAATGCTGACAGTTTTAAATATTGGTTCCTTAATAGATTTATAAATTTATTAGAAGATGGATCAATCATTATAATGAATAATGCTAGCTATCATTTGAAAGTCATTAACAAACTTCTTCTTCTTCTTCCTTCCAAGTATTAAGCCAAGGCTCCTTCTACAAATTCTCGAAAACAGGAAATTCACGAATGATTACAGAGTAATAATATATCATACCAACCCTATGAAACAAAACTAGAATTACTGCACAAAATAAATCAGTTTAGAACCCACGAAAAAAATATGAATCAGACGAAATTGCTCTAGAAAGGGGACGTACAGTAATTGATTTGCTGACATAACACTGTCAATATAATCCAATTGAATTTATTTGGGCCAAAGTTAAAACTGAGGTCGCGGATCACAATAATAAATTTCGGCATGCGGATGTTTAGAGGCTAATGCATCAACCCCTTGGTAACATAACAGTACTGGACTGGGTCAGTCGTGTAGCGCGCACAGAAAATCTACAAGAGGAAGATTTTCTTAAAGAAGTGGCAAGAGACAGTATACAGTAGTGCAGAATCTGACAAAAAATCTTCAGGACAGTGATTCTGACGTAAGTGATCAAGATATGGTCGAGCAGGATGGGGAGGACGAAGACGAGGAACTTGCGTTACCTTTATCATAAGTAATGCCACGAGTGATTTCCAATTTATCTAGAGAATTTGGAAATCAAGAGTGGCATTTGTTAGGACTATTTAACGAATAAAATTAAGCTCTTTACTAAAAAATAATTATTTGAATATAGTTACCGGTGTTTTAAAATATTTATATAGTTAATGTAAACGGCGATGTTTGAAAACAAATTAGAAATGTGAGGTTATTCACTGCAACTCGATCATATTATTTATTGCCAAATAGGATCGCAATATTGCAAGAATGCACTCTGTGGAGAAATAATGAAACACACCAAACTATTATAATTAACATTATAGGTTAATCATTTATATTTTGAATAAACAACTCAGTAAAATCACTGAATCTATTCATTATTTGCTATATTCAACGTATTTGTTGGAGAAAAATAATGGTCTAACCTGTTCAGAATATTAAAAAAGGAGGAGCTTTTTTATCACAAAAGCAGGAGCTGATAAAGACAAATCGATAAAGAGCGAGGTGAAACACGACTGTCATTGGTGTAAAACATAATTCATTGAAACGTGATTGGCCATTGACTACCATTTGCGACATGAGTTAAATAGTCTGAATAATGCAGGAATGATTGTTTGTATTTATTCATAGAATTAGTGAACATTAGATAAATATTTTAGATACACTATTTAGTTAATTAAATAATTGTCATAATATATAAACAAACGTATGAGAAGAGCGGAAGAGACAGCAGGATATTTTTTTTATTATAGCTATAACAGTAGGTCTACAAGTACCTCGCGCGACATATTATCGGCTGTCTCTTTCCCTCTTTACGTTCGGCGCATTAAGAGTGAAGTAGGATTGGCTTATCGCATATGTCTTCTAACAGCGTATGCCTTTCCTTTTTTTTTTTAAAGAAATTTTCAATATTTCTCACGTTCATTTACAGTAATTATTTTCACCGTGGACTGTTTTCAAAATAACTTGTCTAACTTAATTTATTGTGAACAAAGCTTTATCATGACGACAGCAGAGTTTACAGTAGGAGTCATGTCATTTAACCTTTCTGGATGCCTGAGAAATTAAAAATGTATATCTAACGCAAATGTTAAAAATAATGAATCAAATGAATGCTATTACCATTTGTAGCCTCGAGAAATACTGTTGTGCTAACTTGATTTATTCACAATACTTTTTAAAAATGTTAGTTATTCCCCATGCATTACGAAAAAGTGTAATTTTTGCATGAAATATTCAATACAAATCATGAATTATTAAAATTAATTAATTGTAAATTACACAAATTCAAAAGAAAAATTAATTTTGTGACAGTGATATACGATAATAATATGGTTACAGGCTAGATATAAATTTCAACAAGAGAAATATTTTATTTAAAAAATATATTTTAAAACAAAATCAAGGATCGTTGTAGCTCATCTGTTGATTAGTACACGTTATAACGGGCAACTGGCTACAATCTACTCCGATTCCTTTCTCTTATATTTCAGATTACCTTCGTTTATACATCGTGCTGCCAATCTAATGCGAGTCGAGTAGTTCCACTAGGTGGTTAGAGTGAGATGTATTAGTTTTTAAATTCGTAAGTTTGCAATACTGCTCTATCGATGATTCATAACTATCTTTGGAAGTTACAGATAGTTAATATCGCGTTTTTAGGTTATTTCTATCGTACTTTCTTCAGACCAAAAACCCCTCATTCACTCATTCTCTCTCTCTCTCTTCTCTCTCTCTCTCTCTCTCTCTCTCTCTCTCTCTCTCTCTCTATCTCTCTCTATCTCTCTCTCTCTCTCTCGCACTCATCTCTCTGTATCTATCTCTCTCTCTCTCTCTCTCTCTCTCTCTCTCTCTCTCTCTCTCTCTCTCTCACACATCACACAACACACACACACACATACACACTGTCTTCTCGGGATAAGAACGCATTGTTGCTTCGTATATAGCGAGGCCGGGTTCGATCCCCGTCGGGATCGGTTTCCTGGGTGAGGGTTTTTTGGTGGTTTTTCCTCACTGTAAGACAAACATCGGGAAAATGTAAGTTCCAAATGGTCCCCGAACATCTTCTGGCTATTATAATCACCATCCATATCATATTCGCCTCGTTTAATTTGACTGACTGAGTGTATGGTGTCTTGCCTTAATGTTGTCTCCGAGATGGCCCTGGCATTGAGCAGTTCATTCATCCAGGGAGGCCTTCCATATATTTGTGTGGTCTAAAAAGTATGCCCCATGTATGTGATCCTAAGTTACAAATCCTGTCCTGAGGGATGTATCTCTGTAAGGTCTGGGTGGCGTAGGACATATAAAATTATCTATAAGGGGAGGCGGGCTAAACTAAGATAAAATATATTAATATTTCTCAAACTGCCTATCTAATTCTGCTCCATTTTAAAATTTTGCAATAAAAATATATACTTACAGTGCTATAATTCCCAATCCAAGAAAAGTAATATTCTGAAGGAGAAGTAAAAATAAATGATTCAGTTTAAATGTCATCATCATCATGAACTTATTAAGGTTTAGGTCGTGTGATCCTGTTCCTATGAGATCTCAAGATGTGGTTGGATCTTCCTCTATCTCGAAGTCCTATAGGTTGATATTGCAATGCTAGTTTAGGAAAGCGAGATGAGTCCATTCTTTGGGCATGTTGTAACTAATTTCTCTAATAATTCTGAATTAATTCAAGTATATTTTGAACTTTTAATTTATTGCGTATATCTGTGTTTCTTTCCTCGTCCGTTTTTGTTAAACCTAGGAGTGGACGTAGAAAACTGATATGTGCTGCTTGTAATTTTGATTTGATTTTAGAATTCAGTCTCCAATTCTCGCTGCTATATTTCAGTCCTGATTTTGCAGTTACATTGTGTAATCTCAGTTTGGTTGCGGTTGACATTTGTTTACCAAAACTTCCTTTTTGAGACTCCATTCTATTTCTGTAATTTTATCTCAGTGGCATTTGTTACATGAGGTATTAGATGGCCGAGGTAATAAAATTCAGAGATTTATTTATTTAAATGCAGTGGCTTTTGAAATGTTTCATTAGCCAATAATGACTGAAGAAAACAAACAATAACAATAACAAACAATAACAAGAAAGATTATAAAATATCCATCATCTTTTCCCTGGCTTCCCAGTATCTGTCCACGAAATGTTGGTTGTTAGGGTTGGGCAAGTTCGGATGTGATCAGCATCCATATCTTCCATAGTGTTGCAGAGGATACATTGTTGAGTTGGTAGAAGACCGAGGCGATGTAGGTGTTTACCTAAGGCAGTCGTGTCCTGTTGCAGTACGGAATGATGCAATGGCTACTCTTATGGGCCAATCTGGCAGTGTAGTTTGGATGGATGCTTTCCAAGGTTTGTCAGTCATTTGGTGCTCTAGGGAGGTTCTGAAGGCTTCTCTCACTCCGAAGCGGATGTTCATAGCTGCTCTAGAGTAAGATATAGTGTTCGGATACTTATTGTATGATTTTTTTGACCTAATTATATTTTAACTCTTCGTAAGAGTTTTCTACACATACCAATAGATTTTGTTTTTAGGAAGACATTTTCAAATCGAACTATTTGGCTTAGTGTGTTTAATTCATTGTGTTGATACACAATCATAGCAATTGATTATTCTATTAAGATAATACTATAACTAACGTCCAATATAATTGGGATAGTTAATGATAGAGGAGATAGAAAAAATTATTATCGTTGCTTTTTTTTTAATATCTCATAATGTAGAGAATTTATGAGCTAATTATATCCCTGGAATAATTATATTGCTAGATCACCTCAAATAGAGATTTGCTAAATTCGCATTGATTATTAATCTCAGAAATCAACAAACTGTAATAATTGATATACTATTCATTGTGGAAAGGTTGTTGATTGCACGTATAGATTCTGACCTTCTCTCATATACAGATGCTTCAAAATAAGTATTACAGACTTCTAGAGGTTGCAGAGGGGGCTTAGTAGATAAAGCGTTGATAAGAACCCATGTCCTGAAACGTACCATTTGAATATAAAATTAATTTGAAGATCGAAACACAATGGGCTGATATCGTGTGCCTTGTTTTTCAGAATA
The DNA here is from genome assembly GCA_030220185.1 of Diploptera punctata. Taxonomy (NCBI): domain Eukaryota; kingdom Metazoa; phylum Arthropoda; class Insecta; order Blattodea; family Blaberidae; genus Diploptera; species Diploptera punctata. Next base: position 24,981 of record JASPKZ010001468.1, on the reverse strand, counting down.
AATATTACAGACTTCTACAGATCGTATTACACCTGTCGAGTCGGAGGGATATCTTCTTGCACGAATTTTGGCAGCAGCAGAAATATTGAGCACACACCAGGTCTTATGGGAATCGAACCAGGGTCCGTTGCGTACGAGGCAGCGACGGTACCCAGAGATCATAGCAGTAGAAAAAGCAGAAATATCAGATAGTAAAATACTTGCAGATACTATCTACAAGTTTTATTGGCTAAAAACTACTGTGATTTATAAGATACATATAGTTCATATTTTTATCTGTTGTTTGTTGTTGATGGAGTGTTTGGTTAGATTAAAGTTATCAGTGAATGGAAAACTGTATGCATATATATATATATATATATATGTGCTTGCCATTTTCATATGGATATACAATAAAGTATACAATTATTTATACTGAATATTCAATCGAAAAATACGAAGAAATACTATATTAACCTAACTTACAATAATGGTAGTTCATGTTGTATAGACATACGTTGTTGAGATAGTCGTATTACTTTACGTTAATTTCTCGTGTCAGTCTAATGTGTTTGATTGCAATGAAAACAAAATAATGTCTAACCGTAACTGTTACTGTATATTGTGTAATTCAAAATAAAAGTAAATATAAATAACCTCAACTCGTGTCCAACTTAGGGTCGGGGCGAAGAATGAGATGAGATAAAGCCCCTATATTTATAGAGGTCTGTGAACGACAAGGGTGCCGGCGGATAAATGAAATGAAACAAAATGGATGAGTTGAGTAAGGAGAAATGGCGGAATGAAATTTGTGGCAGGGGAAAACGGGAGAAACCCCGAGAAAAACATGACCAAGCTCCGTTTCGACCACCACAAACCCACATGGAGTGACCGAGACCCGATGTCGAGACACCAGCGGTGAGAGGCGAACGACTAACCGCTTGTGCCACGGAGCCGCCTTGTTCACCCTTAAATTAGCTTAGAGAGAGAAAGCGAGCTGCCCTGCCATATGCGCGTACAGGTGGTGGACCGTTCTTCGGCCCACTTACACAAGTGGACCCCAGGTTCCTAGACAATGTCCACTTGTTCCGGTAATTTTGAGGATTGATTGTCCCTGTGGGTTTGTTTGAGTGATTTTGCTTTTTTAAGTGATTTTGTTTGTGATTGCCAAAATTTGTTCATTTCGAAAGATTTTGATTTCATAATTTCGACTACGTTAAATTTGAATGGTAGTAATTTCAAACTGATTGTGGTATATTTGTTTAATTTCTCGTGCCAGTTTAATATGTCGGACCGCAATGAAAACAAAATAAAGTTTAACCGTAAGTTGATACTGTATTTTGTATAATTCAAAATAAGTAAAGTGAAGTGATCCCACAATAGGCCCGGAGGCCCTTGGGGTAGTAGGAGGTTGAGGCTCACACTTTTTCTAGACAGCCCTGCGTGACGGCCGCCTTTACCCCCAGAACAAGCGTCTGGTACTCATTTCCGTTAGAGGCTGGGTCGACCCCCCAGGGCCATAGTGCCGCCAGAGGGTTTGGGTCAGTTTAAAAATTCTGACCCCAACGGGACTTGAACCCTCGACCCTCCGGCTTGTAGCTCAGTGCCTTAACCACTACGCTACGGCGTAAATGTAAGTAAATTATAATAATTCATTTTTATAACCTTTTATTGCAAATATTAAATAAATTAAACCAGGAAATTGATTAACTACTGATGGCAAAATATTATGAAGATATAGAGCATATGACAAGGAAACTGAAAGAGGAATACGAAAAATCTGGATTGAAGATAAATTTGGAGAAACGAAGTATATGATAAGGAGATAATTCAAAAGATATATGGATTTAGAAGACAAACATGAAAAAAAAAATTAAATGTATGTAACGGATCTGTATATTTGGGGTCAAAAATTAGTGCTGAAATTAACGAGAAGATAAATAAGGGCAAATCTGCAATAACAAAATAAAATGCTGTTTTATGGGATCAAATATAAGTTCAAAAACAAAAATAAACATTTAAATGCAATAATGAGTACAATGGCATACGGTGCAGAAAATGGGAATTAAAATCTAGAATAATAAGTATTTTTAAATTCTGCATAAATGGATATTTGGCGGCGTTTAGCTGGAATTTCTAGAAGAAATAAAATAAGAAACAGTGTAATTAAACGGAAAAAAAAATGAATGTTAAAACTTCAATTGCAGATTTCATAAAAAGCAAACAATTAAAATGGTATGGTTATGTAAAAAGAATGACATAAGAGAGATTCCAAGAAGAATGCTAGAATGGGTGCCACCAGGTCGATGAAGAAGAGGACGGCCAAAAATAACGTGGATTGATGGAGGTTTGAGCAGCATGAGGTAAAAAAGGATTGTACGATGGGGATTGGAAAGACAGAGGAATGTGGAGAAGAATGACAGTATATTAACAGGGCGCAGAAAATGGGGTTAAACATGGTGAAACATCCTATATAAATAAATAAAAATGAAACTAATGTATTGTCATGGTTATCAGTCGCGTAGGGTTCGGATGGAATTTATTTAAATTAACCTCACAAATGTTCACACAAAATTTGGAAATTAACTTTATTTGTTTCATAACAACTTACCGATTTTTTTATAAATAATGTACTGCTAACAAAGTATCGTCTTTCACAGTGTACTATCACTTAGTTCTTTACACTCGCTGAGGTTTCACTTAGAACATCTTCTTGTCTTCACAGTTAGGTAAAGTTTACTCGTCCACACACCAGATACGACTATAACTGGCAGGTCCGACCCTCGTATTCTTCCACATATGCGATGGTAAGAACATAATAGTCTAGGCACTTCTCGGGTCGAAAATCGAGAAACGATCCTTCCAGAATGGAGGGATAAACGCATATGGAAACTTCTCCGCGGCTCATCGATTCGTGAGTCATCAACTCATGAATATTTCCCACCGTACAAGACGAGACTCGATTCCCGCCGCTCCCCGCGAAATTCAAAAGCCGGGAATATGCGTCGGAGTATATTATAGGATACATTGACTTTTACCCACCGTGCCACTGTTCTGTAAGGCAATGCAGATTTCCCGCAAGGCTCTTGAAGATCTTGATGAGAATGCCGTGCTGTACGAATTCTGACATATTCAATCTTTATCTAATTCTGTTGTTCCTGTTTAGAAAACATCGTGACAACACTACATTAGACCGCCAGCTAACATGAGGCCCTGTTCCTCTAGCCAGTTCGCATTCGCGTGATGTGGGAAGGGAGAGTTCATATGTTCTGAGGTAAGGAAGGTAAGTAACTTACGTGTTCTATCAGCGAGCTTATTAGGTTCCATCGCGTGGAATCTCTACAGCAATTTTGCCACTATTAATGTTTCAAACTTCGCTTTTTTTTTTCAAAATGAATAGCCTAATAATAGTAGAGTGTGCATTTCTTTTGTTGTTTGTTTATTATTTACACATTTAATTTTAATCACAATGCGAGATTATTGATTAACCCTTAAATTCGCAACGCAAGGATACATCAAGAGATGTAGTTTAATATGTTTAATAAAACATTAAAATATTTAATAAATATTTCAAGTACTGTTACAAAGCATTTTATTATATGGAGTCCCAAACCTGGACAGTAAAGAAGAAGACAAGCCAGCAAGCTATTAGCAGTAGAAATTGATTTTTGGAGATGATCGACAAGGATTTCAAGAAGGTATAAAGTCACTAACAGCACAATAAGGGAAATCGTGCAAATTGAAATATATATATAAAATAGAAGAGAAACGTTTGAAATGGTATGGACACCACATAAGAATGGAAAAAGATAGAATACCAAAGAAGATCATTGATTGTAAAGCTAATGGAAGAAGTAGAAGAGGCAGATCTAGAGAACGTTGGATATATGGAGTGAGGAGAAGTATAGAAGCTAGAAATTTGAGGGAAGAATTTGCTTTAGACAGGAACATCTGGCGACAAATCACTTTGGGTTGAAGGAGAAACACTGTACTGTGGAATATTCCTAATAAAATAATAATAAAACAGAAAAAAATGAACGAGTAAAAATTACTTTAATGTGTGTCGAATTACACAATGTACCTAACAATAACAGTTATGCACGATTTCGTTTTCACTGCGATCCGACACGATAAATCAGTGTTTTTCAAACAATTTAAGGGTGAACGATGAAGTTGTACTATCATTAAAATTTATAACCACTACTTTCCTTGGGGCAGCGTAGCGGTTAAGGCACTGCTCTACAAGATGGAAGGTCGAGTGTTAAGGGTCTCGGTGATCAGGATTTTTAAACTGACCCAAAACTTCTGGCGGCACTATGGCCCTGGGGTCGAGTCAGCCTCTAACGGAAATGAGTACCAGACGCTTGTTCTGGGGATAAAGGCGGCCGTCACGCAGGGCTGACAACCCGGCTGACATCAAGTGCCGATTGTCCAGAAAAAGTGGGAGTCTTAACCTCCTACTATCACAAGGGCCTATTGAGGCCTGTAGTGGGATCGCTTTACTTTACTTTACTTTTCTTTTTTTTTTTTTTTTGGCGATTGACAAAACATATAAAATATCGCTACCAGTTGACAAGCACCGGGATTTAAAGTTGAGACTTCCCGAATTCAAGTTTAAAACCCAAATAATTTGAGAGATCAGCAGCTGTTATTACTGACAATACCAGGGGATGATGATCTGAACCAACTCGCTTTAAAATAAATGTTAATTCTGTGAGATTCTTTATACTAAAACACAAAATAAGTAAGACTCCATTTTCTGAACAACAAATTCTAAAGTAATAAACTGAAAATAATAACAAATTGAGTGATTCTTTATAGAGATGAATATGTGGACGGTGATTTAAATATTAATCGATTTATTTTTCTTGTCCTCTTATTTATAATATCTATAATATTCCTCTATCAGTAGTAACATGAACTGCTGTCAAGAAGTAAAACAGAGGATAGCAATGGCAAAAGAAGCTTTTAACAAGGAGAGGAGCATTTTCTGCGGACCTTTGGCAAAATAATTACGGAAGATGCTAGTGATGTGCTTTGTGTGGAATGTAAGCATTATATGATGCAGAGACTTGGACATTACGACGGAATGAGGAAAAGCTACTGGAAGCTTTTGAAATGTGGACACTGAGAAGGATGGAGCGTATAAAATGGACACACAACATAAAAAATAAAGATGTGTTAGACAGAGTGGGTGAAGGAAGAACAATGCTGGAACTCATAAAGAAGAGGAAAAGAAGTTGTACTGGCCACTGGCTAAGAAGAAACTGCCTGATGGCAGATGCCCTATAAAGAACGGTCAACGGAAAGAAGGTTAGAGGCAGAAATATATCAGATGATGGACAATATTAAAATAAATGGTTAATATGCGGATACAAAAAGGAAGGTTGAGTTAAGGAATGTGTGGTGAATGCTGAGTTTGCAGTGAAAGACTTGCTCTTGAGCAGAACACTTTTTATGCATAAATATTCCTAATTATTTGTCCAAATATGATTAGAATTTTAATTAGATAGGATGGATTAGGATTAGTCATATTGTTTAATTTGTGTGTTGACATAATTTTACGGCTGTAAAATTGTCCTTAATTGTGTCTAAATGCATTATATTAACTACTAGCTAATATCCGGCGTGCTCTGCCACACTTAAATAAATGATGTGTTTTTACGCCTTGGTAAAAGATGTGAGAGTACATAGAGGCAGCGATATATACTCTGATCACTATCTCGTGATAAGCAAAATAAACATAATAGCTAAATGGCGGAAAAATAACATAAAGAACAAAAGAAACCAAGAAGAAGTATATAAAATATATTTATTACAAGATCAAAGTATTAGACAACATTATGAAAGCAGAATGAATAAATATATATTCAGAGATAGCGACCGTCAGAAGATATATAAATATTGAATGGGGAAAATATATCAAATGTAAATACATAAAACAGCAAATGAAGATATTAGGAAAGAAAAATAGAATAAGGAATAGGAAGGGCTTGAGAACTTGGAATGCGAATATACAAAATGCAGTGTGAATGAAAAAACAAAAAGCATATCATACATACTTACGACTGAAAACAGAAGAATCTTATGAAGAATATAAAATGAAAAGGAGAATTGCTAAAAGCATTATAAGAAAATCCCATCAGGAGTCATGGGATAAATTTATAAGCTCAGTAGAACATGATATGTATGGAAGACAAGAAATAGGTTATAAATTAGTGAAACATCTAAATCAGACTGAGAAAGATTCTGCCAGATTGAATATAATCCCAGAACAAGAATGGATCCAGCATTATGAAAAACTTTGGAAAAAGGAGGAAATTGAAAGGAAAAGAGAACAATGAGGAAGAAATAAAAGTGGAAAATATTGATGGTAATAGACATAAATGAATTAGAAATGGCTTTGAAACCACTAAGAATAGGAAAGCAACAGGATTAGATAATATAAATATGGAATTAATCAAATATAGTGGAATATTGTGTAAACTACGAATTACTTCATCTAATTAATATATGTTGGCAGACCTATGGGATTCCAACCACTTGGAAAACAGCAATTGTCAAGAATATATTCAAAAGAGGAGACCGGAGAAATTGCGAGAATTACAGAGGGATTAGCTTAATGAATACTGGCTACAAAATATATACGAAAATAATAAATAATAGATTGAGAAACATAACAGAAGTAATAATAAGTGAAAATCAAAGTGGATTCAGAAAGGGAAGGTCATGTATAGACAATGTCTTTACACTGAAACAACTCATAGAAAAGAGAAGAGAACATAACTTAGAAACTCACATAGGATTTATAGATTTGGATAAGGCCTTCGATCGAGTAAACAGACAAAAATTATGGGAAATATTACGAATGAAAGGATACCCGCTGTGCCTTGTAGAAACAATAAAGACATTATATGAAGACACAAATATAATTATAGATACCGGATTCAAAAGAACAGATGCAATCAAAACAAATACTGGATTACGACAAGGATGTAGTTTATCACCCACTTTGTTTAATATATATATAGACGATATTTTTAATAAATGGAAAGTTTTAGTAAATCCAGGAATAAGAATGGATAATAAAATGTGCATAAATAATCTTTTATTTGCTGACGATGTAATCATAATACAGAAAAATGAAGACGACTTACAGAAATCAATGCATGCATTAAATGAAATATGTAAATTATACGATCTAAAAAATTTCTGTAAGGAAAAACGAAGACCATGGCTTTTAGAGGAAGAGATCCAGTGAGAACCAAAATTATTTTAGAAAATCAAAGTATAGAACAGGTGTCTAGTTTCAAATATTTGGGCTGTGATGTTGGCTACAATGTGGAAAGAGATATTGACTCCAAAATAAATAAATTTCAGACGGTGTGTGGGAACAATACAGAGAACATTCAAAAATAAAATTAGAAAAGAAACCAAGATAAAAATGTATAATGTTATGGCGGTTCCCACAATATTGTATGGATGTGAAACTTGGGCTCCAGTGAAAAGACAGAAGGATAGAATACAGACGGCAGAGATGCGGTTCCTAAGACAAGTAAAAGGATGTACAAGACTTGATAGAATAAGAAATGAGGATATAAGAGAAGAATTGAAAGTACAGCCTTTGTTGGATAAAGTCACGAATTACAGACAGAAATGGATTGATCACATGGATGGAATGAGCAAGGAGAGATATCCATTGTTAGCCAGAAATTTCAAGCAAGAGGAAGGCGTGATGTTGGAAGACCTAGAAGACGTTGGGCTGATGCAATATGAAGTCGGAACGGGCAATTGCCTAATCCTTGGAGTGATGATGATGATGATGTTTTTACGTTTACTTGAGAATAAGTAAAAGGAAAAATAATTACAAATTTGCTCTCTTCGTTATTGCAGCTAAAACAACAATAAATAAATAAATTAATTCTATTTCCAAATTACCTTTAATACAATCCAAATGGTAAATAAAATTGCATCTCCTAAAATTTAAATTTCAAGCAACCACTATAAGTAAAACCATATCGTAATTATTTTTAGATACAACGTGCTGATTACCCGGTGTTGCCCGGGAATCTACGTATCCCGATGTACTTGACATAAATGAGCTGAAACACAAAATTCGTTATAAAAGAATATCCTCAGTGCGCTGCTACGCTTGCCCGTGAATCTACTTATCCCGATCTTCTTGGCATCAATGAAAGACAAAAATGGTTAAGTTATTGTGAGTTATCAGTAAAAGATAAACATATGCTGTCGCGGACTTTTTGTAGAGTTTTTTTGGTTGTGTGTTATGGTTTAGATAGCGTAAGGCATTTAAGCGTACAAAAAGCGATTTTTTCACGTTTTCCCTACAAAGGGTGATGGGTGAAGGGCTTGAGCATTAAAACTATCTTATAGTCTATAACCTTCCCGGGAAAATCTTGAACATTTTGCTAAAAGCGCCAAGCAATCGGATGAACGGTATGACAGAGCATCAATGAAAGACAATAATGGTTACTGTGAGTTATCCGTAAAAGATAAACATATGCGGTTGCGGACTTTTTTGTAGAGTTTATTGAGATATTCAATTCTGTATACGTTACTTTGGTGTATTTGTTATGGTTTAGGCAGCATAAGCCATTTAAGCATCAAAATAGGGACTTTATTTCACGTTTTTTACTACAAAGGGTGATTTTTAGGGGTGAAGGGGCTGAGTATTACAACTATCTTTTAGCCTATGTTCATCCCGGGAATCTCCTGAACATTTTGCAAAAGGCCCCATTACAAACGGATCAACGGTATAGCCGCGCATAAAGTACGAACAAACAAACAAACATTCATTTTTATATATTCGATTTTCAAGTACTTTCTTTAAAATAGAAATAAGACCGCACACCAGGTCATTCTTTACAAATACCTAGAAATATGTCGTGGATATAATTATTATGACACTTTTAAAATGCTAAAAAAAAAGTCCAGTCGATTTCACAGGTGACTGACTGTTTTAATGAAAACACTGACAGAGTTGACAGTATACAACAACTATGGCGAGTTTGAACTTGGTTTAATGGAAAACTTTACTTTGCTCATAATTAAATATACAGGGACATCAATTTTATTTTAGTTCAACTGCGACTGGTTCTTACATTAAAGTTGCGCTAAATATTTATTACATTTACACTGAGCCGCTTTTATAATTCATATGCTTCACGAATTCAGTTTGCAAAACCATAAAAGAAATTTATCCACCTGTACCAATTATTCAATTCTCTAACAAGGTGATATATTCCCCGCGACCCATCGGACGCAGTCGTCTAGGGATACCATATTCGTCCCTGGATCTGAGGTTTGCGGTTTAAAATCTGACTATACCATGTCCGCTCTTAAAGTGATCCCCGTCAAAACAAAATCACGTGACCTGCTCGCTTATCATTGGTTATGGACACCGACGTACTTGTAGAAGCAATAAGTACGTGAAAATTAGTTCCCTTCATTAAATTAAAAATATGTCCTATGAATATACTTGTTATTTTTCGTGAATGAAAATAATAATATTCAAAACATACAAAATATTATAAAATATACTTAATCAATAATTACAACTTAAATAGTTTATTACATATATGTGATGCATTTTAGTCATGCTTCTGTCGATTCTCATGAAACAAAGTGGCTGAATTCTGTGTCGTCATTGCCCTGTCAAAAGTGACAGTAATTGTGGCACGAATGGCGAAAGGATATTGCTTCTACAACGTACGTCGGTGTCCCTAACCAATGAAAAGCGAGCAGGTATATGGATTTGTTTTGACGAGGAACACTTTAAGAGCGGACAGGGTATAGGGTCAATGGATTTTCAGGACATAAAAATCCTGACATGGGTAGGACCTCAAATGCGATCCTAATATTTCAACAAAACCGGCATTAATCAATGGAAATTATACCCAAATCCTATGGCATGCTACGAGTTAATGGTAAACCCAGAAAATTGGATAAACGTCGGCAAATTCCTGGACAAAACGCGGAAAATAAGAACAACACTCATTCGTGAATAAATATATATGTTTATATACTGCAATAACATTAATAGTGAATAATTTTACGCAATATAATTACTGTATAAGATAATTGTATTGTTTTCTATTGTGTTTTTTAAATTTTATATTATTTCTAGATATTCTTCTATTGATACGGACTGTCAACAGCACGTACGGCTTGCTGTCCATGCGAACCATATTTGTAAATAACATTGCATGTATCTTCTTTTAGTCTAATAAAGTCCCACTTCTACTACAATTTTCAAAGTTGCCGTCGTTATGCCATACATTTAAAAAAAATGTTCACTTATTAAATAATTCACATAACTCCACAACAATCAGCTAACTAATTTACTAATTCACTGGCTCCATGGAACCCGTAGGTTCATGGCGCCGCGCGGACATACATCCATATCTTGAGCTGTTTTCCAATCATCCCCTGCATAAACCTACTTCGCTCAAATTACTTCGGTTAATGTTATTCTCCCACTTCATTTTTGGTCTACCAACAGGTTTTCCCTCTAGTTTTTCCTACAAGAAGCTTCCATCCACGTCTTTCATTCCCCATTAGTGCCACATGTCCTGCCTATCGCGGACCACGTGACTTAACTGTTATTATTTTATCTGTTTTCCAATAAAGATTATGTAGCTCACGGTTATGAAATCTTCTCCGTTCGTCTGACTGTTCATCTCTCTTTGGTCCAAAAATTTTCCTAAGAAATTTATTCTCAAACACTAGTAATCTTTTCTTCTCCCTTAAAGTAGAAAATCCGTGATCACATCAATATAACTGGAAGAATAACAGTTTTATACATGTTCAGTTTAACTTTTTTTTTTAGAAAAGTTGGAACAAGTGTCCCTGTAATGCAAAATAGCATGCATTTCCAGAAAACCATGGGCTAGTGGTAATATTATAACATCAATAAATATTACTGTTTTGTCTCAAATTTCAGATATAAAATAAAATATTTACTACCAACTGGTTTATTATTCATGGAATTACTAATTCTCTTCGCTGGAAGAACTATTAGTCGACCTAACGATCGGTAGTCTCGACAGCTTTTAAAAATCTTCCAATATATGCAAATAGAGCGTGAGGCTATTGAATGTAGAGCTGCCTGCCTTGAATACTAGAAACATATACACCCTAGACAAAAAATGAGTCATCTCTTGAACGCATACTTCTTCTAAGTCCTACTCGACATAGCGCTGGGTTCACATTAGTAAACAAGTCATGATTGTGCAGGCCCTGAGCTACTGCGTTATGTGGCATGAACTCAGTGTAGATACTCCTAAGTGCCCTGTTAGGTCAGCGGTAAAGCATGCAGTCACTGTTTCTGTTAATGAAGGTCGCAGGTTCGCGTCCTCAATTATGTAGTTTTTTTCGTGATATTTGTACTAAAATGTTTCATGAATTAAATACATTTTATTTTGACAATTGAACTAAATCAATGTTAATGTCGTTATTGTAACAATTATTTTACCACATTCAGGGTTTGTTCTAGGTGATGTCAATGTATTGATTTTAATAGACTGATGCGCACACGTTCTGCACAAAAGCAACAGCCTCTAACTAGTTTGTTTATAATGAACTCTAATTGTCCTGCAGATGCACGAAAGACGAAAGATGGCTTATGGGCACAAATTCAGGATGTCTGGGATGCTCTAGCCGAAAGTCCACATGACTGTAGAAATTTGATTGCATTAATGCCCCGCAGATTGAGGGCAGTAATAGATGCTGAGGGTTCATACACCCGATATTAATTTTGTTAAAGTTTTCATTTTAGAAGATATTATTTTCTTTCATCATTTAATTATTAGAAGGTTTTCATTTATGTGTTTTGTGTGTGCATTAAAGCCATAAAACTCAAATATAAAATTAAATATGAAACTATATTACAGGCGAAATGCTATCCTAACATTCAGGAAAAAAAAAAGTAGAACGGGAATCCAACCCACGAGAGGTTATGAACTCGGACCACGTGATTAAACACAACACAAGGCAAGCTCTCTCTTTTATGTTACTTGAGTGTGCACTGCGTTAACTAGCAAACAACTCAGTACAATTACTGAAAACGTGTTAATGTGAATAAGGCTTCTCGCGAGTGCTCACGAAGTTCCCCGATCGGTTGATAGAATCAAGAGATGACTCATGTTTTTGTCTAAGGGTGTACATTAAACGAACAATATAAACATTTCAACTAGCCGGTGCTTTTACGCGCCACACGGCACTCGGGCCTTACAGTGCCTCGACCTGTCGGGAGAGAGATTTTAAACTATCGATCAAACACATACTTTTTTGACCACACAAGGACATGGAGGGCTTCACCGAATGAGTGATTAGCTCAATGTCAGGACCTCCTCCGAGACAACAACAACATTAAGATGAATTGACCTAATAAACTGATACTATTACTTGAAATTAAATTATTTTACTTTTTTTAGTCTAGCGCAGCATATTCCGAGATTTATAACTCTTTAATAAGCTTAATTAGCACACTATTAGGATAAATATTAATTGCAGAAGGTTTTTGATTAATTACAACACGAGTATCAACGATAATACAAAAACTTCAACTCATCCTTAAGGTCAACAGTAGTTTTGGAACTGCGGAGCTTTCAACGTCAAGCGATTGTAAAAAATGTAATGGTTGTTTTAGTTTAAGCAGAGTTTAAGAGATTAAACCACTTAAAAAGAGCGTCATAACGAGCGAGCAATCGTAAAAAGCAAATTTTATGCAGGTTAATTATGCGTTTATTATGTAAAGAACTGTACTTTAAGTTAACCAGCGAGGGAGTTTTAACCGTAGTTAAACTACATTGCACTTAAATACAAACATTTTTATACGTTTACATTTTAATGAGAGGGTCAATTCCTCTTCTTTTCTATATTTTTAGACTTCTCCTTTAGTTGCCTGTAGAATGGTCGAGGCACTACATGAATAGATCATGAACGAAAAGACTCTGGAACATACTAATAATTCAATATTTCTGCATCTGCCAACATCTTCCTGAAATATTCACAAACACTTACCGCATTTGCTCGCGTAATTTGCGCACTTTTAAAAGTACTTTTTTCTCCTCCTGGTACGACACGCCTAGCAGGTCCTTAGCCTACCTTCCGGCTGCTGGCCTCACATCCACATGTGTCAACCACAGAGGTAGATGATCATCCAGCCAGTGTAGGGGTGACATGTGGTCAGCATGTCGAGTCCCCCAGCCGATATAGTTAGTTTTATGAACCTGGAGCCGCTACTTATTGTCGCTACCCAAATGTCTCACGATGCTGGGTGGGCACAGGTCCCATATTGGCCGAAACACCATCAGAAAATTTCTTCCCCCATGGAGACTCGAACCAGCGTAAGTTCCGTAGCTCAGCGCCAAGACTTCCTGCCTTAGCAACTCGGCTACGGCGCGGGACTTCTAAATTTACTTTGGCCACTGAAAATTTGGGGAGCTTAAATTAAGCGGATTTTTAAAATTAGAGGTCCAGTTCTGAGTTATCCAATTATGGTAGGTAAGAATAGTAATTAAGAATGCAGTAATTTTGTCATCTCTCATAAATTTATAGCATAACACTGAAGATAATATTGAATTATACCAATATTATCATACAATAATAAATCTATAAATAGTAATAATAATTATACAAATTAAACAATACAAATACCGTCAATTGTCTATGTTGTGAGAATTAGCACTTTCACAAGCCACATAGTTGTAGCATGTAACTGCTATACCGTCGTTACGCAACTGTTCAAAATATTTTTTTAAATAACTTTATTGCCAATTTACAATCTACAGTATCTTGAAAAGACAATAAGTAAATTTGTTAAAAGACATAAACTTGTTGGGAGAAATAATTGACAGCACTCCATTATACAACATTTTATGTGAAAATGAAAGGAAGTTCTAATATTTTATTTCTTTTTAGTCTTGTTATTTCTTCACTGTTGTCTAGAAGATTGATTGCAAGATGATTAGGATGAACTTCTAGTCGCCTTAGATATCGAGTGCTGTACTTTTCTATTTCTTCTTTTACAGTAGCTATTTTTAAACCATGATGAATGGTGGCGTTGTTTACATACCATGGAGCACAGCAACAAAAAAGCGAAGTGTCTTAGACTGAAATCTCTGTAGAATTTCAATATTGGAATTGCTGGCAGTTCCCCATAATTGGATACGGTACCATAAGTCCAAATAGGTTTGAGTATAGATGTATATATTAGAAGTTCATTTTCTAGACTCAGTTTTGATTTGTGACCTATGAGCCAATTAAGTTTTGATGTTTTTAGTTTTAATTCTGTACGTTTTTTGTTGAATGTGTTTCTTCCATGTTAAACGACGATCAAGATGCATTCCCAAATACTTGACGGAATCATCTGTTGGAAGAGTTTTATTATTTAATGTTACAGTAGGACAGTTACCAGTTCCGGTTCCAAATGTAATATGAATAGATTCAAAATAAATGAAAAGTTAATTTTCTACAACGGGATATTTACCAGTTTTCGGGCCACAAAATGCCCTACTGTCACTTCTTGCATCATTTAGCGTTCTTTTTGCTTCCTCCAATAACGCACGTTGGATTCGAGAACTCCGAATTTTCTTTCTGCTGCACGATTACCGAAATGTTCCGTGAAACGTATCACTTTCAATTTATATGATGCTGTGTAATTGTTTGTGTTTATTTCCCATCTTGAAATACAGTATAAAATAATGCAAGTTCACATTATAAGTGTTGAAAGTCAACTGAAATACCGGTATTTACTTTTCTAAAACTTGTCTCTACCAAAGGCTAGCATTGTTAAAGTAGCGGGCTTCGTTGAGAAGCAGGTAGTTCAGTCGCTGGTAAATGACCAACGTTGGAATGTAAGAATTGGCAATGGAATTCTGGAAAGGAAAGGAAAATCCTTACTACACTGAAAAAAAAAATGTAATTATTAAATCCTTAAAAAAATAAAGGTGATTATTAAATCCTTAAATAAATTTATAATTGAAATAATTCAATATTTATACAATGAAAATGTAATGTTTTAAGTAAACTATATAAATGAAGAAATATAAATGGAATTAAACCCTACCTAAAATGTGAACGCAGAATACACGGAGCAAAACTATAGTTCAAAATAATCCCTTAAAAATAGGATGCGCAAATTACGCGAGAAAATTCGGTAATTTTGGATTTTTCGAATTACTGATTAATACGAAACAGTTTTTCTTAACCGCTTCTGAATTTTATAGATCAGAGTCAGGCAAATACAGAGTGAATTTATAATCGATTTAGCTGTGTGCAGAGTAGATCACTTGGCGGCAGGCGGGTTCCTGATAACGAAGTGAACTTCTTAAGTGACTTCTTTGGCTAGAAAAGCTGTCTTATCTAAGTCGCGGTTATAAGAAACAAACGCAAACTCTGCATCAAAATAAGGTAAATGTACTCTCATCTGACTGTGCAAATTTCTGAAATTGCCCACCATTTTAATGATGCACAAAGAAACTAAACGTAGACTTATTTCTGGAAATGCATGCTTATTATGCATTAAAAGAACTCTTGTCATCCCAACTCCTCTAAAAAAACGTTACACTGTTATTCTCCTAGTTCTATTATATGGTTGCGAAACATGGACGCATACTTTAAGGGAGGAGAAAAGTTTAGAGTATTTGAGAATAACGTTCTTAAGAAAATGTTTGGACCAAAGATGCCGGACATTGGCATGTTTTAAAAGAAATCTAAATTTATATTTGCTCTAACCTGGACTTCATCATTACTCAGTGTAAGGTATATATATTAATTAGTGTTCTCGTATAATTTATCATATTTGTACTATTATTATTATTATTATAATTATCATTATGTTATTATTATCATTATTATTATCGTAAGTATTATTATTGTTATTATCGTATAAAATGTTGTTTGTACATGAAATTTGCATTGCTACATTAATGTATCTTTAACTGTTCATAATTAGTATAGTGTATATCTACATTTGTCAAATATTTATTTGTATTTGTGCTGGTTGAGTGGAAGAGAAGGCCTTATGGCCTTAACTCTGCCAGAATAAATAAAACATCATTATTATTATTATTATTATTATTATTATTATTATTATTATTATTATTATTATTATTATTATTATTATTAGATGAAAAGAAAGACGAATGGAGAAGACTTTATAACAGTGAGCTACATGATATTTATAGGAAAGCAGATACAATAACAACAGGTAGTCACTTAGACTGCGATGGGAGGACATGTGGCACGAATGAGGAATGAAAGAGGGGCATGGAAGCTTCTAAAGGGAAAGCACCCAGTTTGTAGACCAAGAATGAGGCGGAGGAATAACATTAACAAGAATTTGAGGGACGTAGATTACACAGGGGGCTAACATCCTAACATTTAGAGTAGTGAATATGCAATACCGAAGACATTAATCTTGAATGTAGTCAACAGTGTTTAATATCTTCTTAACGAACGAAAGTGAAGTTACTGTTCTCTATTTGTGAGGGGTTCAGAGCAAAAGTGGACCAAGTCCAAAATTGAAAACCTAATTTTATGTGATTTTGGGTTCAAAATATCAATAATTGTTGAGAGAAATGGTGAACCAAGTATTGTATTTGGTCTTTTCACTCTAAAGCAAATAACGTTTTTATACAATGCCACCACGTTTTCATTTCGACATTCTTGCATTCTTTTCTGGCATGGCGTTATTGTAACCCACTTCTGAAATTGGGGCGCCTGGAATGCGGAGTTAAGCTGCAGCGATGATATATGATAGGTGATGGTGATGGCAACGATGCGCCAGGAGAGTAATTAGTCCTAAACTTAACGAATATGTAAATTATGATAATGATGGACAGATGATGTTCGGGGACCGTTTGGGCGTGAACGTTTCCTGACATTTGTCTTACAGGCGATGAAAAATTCCGATAAAAAAACCTTCACACAGGAAACTTATCCCGACCGGGGATCGAACCGTGCCCGCTGCGTGACAAGGCAGGACGCTACCTCGAGACCTAAAAAAAATAATGTTTAATTCTTCATCTGGAATTAAATATATTTCTTTAACTTTATATAAGTTTTTATCAAAAAATAAAATTAGGATTTGATCCACTTTTTCTCTGAACCTCTCATATAAAGTAAAAGCATACTACATCCTACACACATATATTTAATCCCCTTCCCTATTCGGCCGAGTACATTTGACGATTGTTTGTAAACAGAATAAAAATTCTACGAGTATATAGAACATAAAGCTTTTCTAAATCTGATTTAGAATACAGCAACTTACATCAGAAGCAAAAGGTAGTAAAGACCAAGAAAAAAGAACAGCGAATGATTTTTTGTTCATGCGATCACTACATGCATGGATTGACTATGCCATTCGATACGTCATACCTTTATATGGTAACTAGAGAACTCTTCTAGCTTAAGAGTGTCGTTTTAAATAGAATCATGGGGATCCTTTTTGCCACTAAATCACATACATAAATTCAAATAAGAAAAACGGAAAAAAGACAAAATGTATTGTTACAGTATGTGAAAAATTATCTGAAATAAAAATACATATGTTGATTTTTTTCAAAAAATGTGAAAATGCCTTAAAATGAAATGAGAAGTTGAGATCAAAGTAACCTAAAATCATCATATTTACAATATAAAATATGCGTTAGTCATTGCTCAGACAATGTAGCCAACTTATCACAAAAAACACTAATAATCAAGTGAATGCTAGGCTAATTTGGTGTACATTAAATCGCCCATTTTCTCAACCACATGCCCAAACTAATACTAACTTACTTACTTTTTCACCGTAACTTGTCCACTAATGTAGGTCAACTAGTGAAATATAAACCCCTTATATATGAGTAACTAACTCACTGACTCTATCGAACACGTAAATTCATGGCCGCGCGGACATAAGCTCTCCATACATCCCTATCCTGAGATAATGTTTTTCAATCATCCCCTGTATAATCTACTTCCCTCAAATCATAGTTAATGTTATTCCCCCACCTCATTCTTGGTCTACCAACTGGGCGTTTTCCCTCTGGTTTTCCGACAAGAAGCTTGCATGCACGTCTTTCATTTCCCATTTGTGCCACATGTCCTGCCCATCTCAGTCTACGAGACTTAACTGTTCTTATTATATCTGGCTTCCTATAAAGGCCACATAGTTCACTGTTATGTAAGTCTTCTCCATTCACCTGTCTGTTCAGCACTCTTTGGTCCAAAAAAATCCTAAGAACTTTATTCTCAAATACCCGTAATATCCTTTTTGTGAGAAAACATATTGAAAATCGTTGCGGCCAGCCGGATGAATGATTCATACACATGGACGGAAAATCTGCGTCATTCGTTGTACTCTCCTAACTAGCTGTTTATAATGTAGTGCAGATACGCAACCGATACTTTTGGATTGGTTATTAGTACACACAAGAAAGAGACAGAACACACCTACTCTACTTTGACGTCAGCCTAGCTTTCAGATGCGGCACCTGTACATAAGAACAATTATAATAATCGTCATGATTTAATTAAGCTGGCGTGAGAAATAGAGTTTCTCCAATTTAATGAAATAAACATATACTCGTATTCCGTAAACCAGCATAGTGTGACCATAAATTCGAATTTTTCTAGGAATTTTCTTAATTCACGTAGTAACTGCAAGACGTACATTTCTATATCCAATTTTAGCTCCAAATCTTCCACGTCATTTAACTACCTTGTCTTGGGTCTACCAATCCATCGCTTAGTATCTAACTTAGAGTTCAATATACCATTGTATCCTTTAGGTTTCCATTCTATCAACATATCTATACGTCTAAATGACAGAAGAACTTTACATTAACATGTTTTACCATTCCAAATTCTGCACACATATTTACCAAGTTATTTATCTACGCGTTTTCAAAATGTATTGGCTCATCATAATTTAGGAACAAGATCACACGACTCTTCTTTACTTTCTATACCACTGCACGGGGCACTTCTATACTCTGAATCTTGCATAATGAGTATGGAACTCACTTCGCAGTCATGTCACTCACCATCATTATTTAAATCCAAATTAATACATGTCTCAAGTTTCACACAATGAAAACGTTAATTATTGCAAAACAGCTATATTCAGCATTTTGTATATACCTATAAATATTCATTTAGGAAGCTTTACTTACTTAATTTTATTCTATGTTTTATTAGTATTAGTAAACATTAGACCACATCCCCATTGTATTTTGTTTTCTTCTTCTTCTTCTTCTTCACGGTTTAGGCTTATTTACTAGCCTGTTCCGGCTCCAAATTGCAGCTCTTTCCATCTTTTCTTTGGTCTTCCCATCCTCGTGGTGAATAGCTGTATGCTTACTTACTTTTACTTTTGAGGGTCTCTCCACTTTTCAGCGGTTACCCTGTATTCCCATTCGCCATTCTTGCCGATCACGCCATTCATCCTCCTCCAGACCTCGGTCGTTCATCAATCTATGGATCTCTCCTCTCCAAGTTGTTCTTGGCCTGCCCCGTTTCCTTCTACCAGAAGGTGACCATTCCAAAAGAGTTTTGGGCCACCTATCATCCTCCATTCTCCTGACATGGCCATACCACTGAAGAGCTCGTCTTTCGATCCTTTCCACCACTGTCTCCTCCATATCCATCATCTGCCTCACTTCTTCATTTCTTCTTCTTTCCAACCTGGACACCCTGGCACTGCGTCTTATTCCATCCATCTCCACTGCCAAGATCTTAGTTTTTTGTCCCTCTACCAAAGTCCATCCCTCAGCACCATAAGTCATTATGCTTTCCACAACAGACTTCAAAATCCTCTTCTTCGTGTGGTTTGACATGGTCCTACTCCACAGTACTCCATTCAACATTTTTATGGCTCTTCGTGCTTGTACTAACCTGCTATCTACTTCAGCTTTACAACTCCCTGATTCATCAATAAGTGATCCCAAATATTTAAATTTTTTAACAGCTCTAATAATTCCTTGGGATAGGGATATATCTCGTCCACTTCCTCCTACTACAAGATATTCAGTTTTTTCCATGTTTACTCTTAATCCTCCTATTTCAAAAGCATTTAGAAGTTTTCTCATCATGTATTTCACATCCTCACGACTCTGAGCTATCAACACTTGATCGTCTGCAAATAATAAGGAATGTACTGTGCCACCTTGGACTGGTACTCCCATGCCTCCACAATATCGATTCCACTGCTCCAATATATGCTGGATGTATATTTTGAACAGAGTAGGGGACATACTACAGCCTTGTCACAGGCCTTTAGTAGTTCTGAATGGAGAGGATATCATCTTACCCACTTTAACCGAAGCCTGACACTGCTGGTACAACCGTCGGACAAGTGAAATCGTTGGTAAATCGATACCAACATCAACCATTGCATCCCAAAGTTGGTTGATTGGCACTGAGTCATAGGCCTTTTCTAAATCAACAAATATCAAATGAATTTCCTGGCCCTTAGCATGTGATTTTTCTGTTATCTGTCTCAGACTAAAAATGTGATCCATGCATGATTTCCCTCTGGTAAATCCTGCTTGGTCTTCCAACATTTTTCCTTCGATAGTGTGTTCAAGTCTGTTTGTGATGATACTGCTAAAAATTCTACTCATGGATGACATCACACTGATTCCTCTGTAATTTCCAGGGTCTTTACGATTTCCCTTTTTATGAATAGATGTTATATATGACATACACCAATCCTTTGGTATTTCATCACCCTCCAAAATCTGATTAAACATTTTACAGATAAGTCTTTTTAATAAGGGGGGTCCATATTTCCATAATTCTGTCATTATTCCACTGGGTCCACTGGCTTTACCATTCTTTGCTTTTTTCAGTGTCTGATTTATTTATTCCTCCAAAATAGGTTCCATACGTGACGATATATTGTCCATATACTCCAAATTTTCACATTTTTGTCCCTTCCTTTTCTCAACAAGCAGATTTTTAAAGTGCTTCTCCCATTGTTCCATATTCACAAGATTTAAGGCTGGTGATGGATTATTAACTGCCCTCATCCTCCTTATAACTCTCCATGCCTCTGCAGATCTTCTGTATCCTAATGAATGATCGATTTCAGCACATACTTTTTCCCATGATTCTTCTTTACATTTTATTATAACCTTCTTTACCTTTCTCTTGCATTCTCTATACTTCTGTAGGTCTTCTTCACTCTTAGAGCTCAACCACTTATAGTACAATTTCTTTTTTTCATTAATAATTTCCAGTGCTTCCATAGTCATCCATTCTGTCCTTCCTCCACTTTTCCTCTCCCTTCCCAACACTTCCTCAGCTACTCCATTAACACAATGTTTTAAAAAAACATACAGGCCTTCAGCATTCAAATCCTCCTCTACTACTTTCAGTCTATTGTTCAGCCTTTCCTGATATAGGTAGCGTACACTATCTTCCTGTAATAGATGCACCAAATATCTGGGGTCATCTATAATAGTCATTTCTTTATTTTTCTGAGTTTTAGTTGTTTTTAATTTAGTTTTCATTGGGAACGCAATTTTTGATACAACAATATGATGATCCGATCCACATTCTATCTTCCTCCGTACTCTAACATCTTGTACTTTAATCAATCGTTGCTGTCTTACTATTACGTAGTCTATAATAGACTTCAAATTCCTGGAGTGATTTACCCAGGTATATTTATGTATATCCTTGTGTTTAAACTTTGTATTCATGATAACACATTCCTGCTCCTTACAGAATTCAATCAACCTCCTGCCATTGTCATTTTCTGTATCTTCTCCCCAGGCTCCAACAATGTTACTATTAATTTTTCTACCGACACGTCCATTAAAATCTCCCATTAGCAAGAGCTCATGTCCATTCACACAATCATCAATTATTTCTCTCAAATCTTCATAAAAAGCCCTTTTCTCATCAACTGAAGCATCATTGTTGGGGGCATATACCCCTATTACTTCCACAGTAATTTCATGAATGCGTATAGTTATCTTAATTATCCTGTCACTTATTTCTTTCCAATTAACTATTCCAGATTTCCATTTCCACTTTATGAGGATAGCCACTCCTGATTTTGCTCTCTCTGATTTTGGCGCTCCACTCCAGAAATCCATATAATAAGTAGCTGTATGCTACTTTTGGTATTCTATTCTCTGTCATCTTTGCCAAATGTTCTTTCCAGTTTGTTCTGTATTTCTCAATTGTTGTGTTCAATTCCTCTACTTTTAGTTGTTGTCTTATTGCTGTGTTATGTTTTTTGTCTGTTCCTTGATATCCTGCTCTTGGTCTGCTTTTGTTTTGTCTATATTTTTAATAATATTTTAAAATTGTAATAAGTATGATGTTGAGTGATTCCGGGTTCTGTGGCCGTGGTCCATAGTTGGTGTTGATACCAGACGTTTCGCCCTCAACTGCGGAGGGCATCTTCAGTGGCGAGTGCTTTAGGCGTGTTTCCTGGTCGGAAGCTCTACTTAGAGTGAACGCTGCGGGTGTTGTATTGATACTAGTGGTGGGAGCAGGATGAGCGGGCGTGGCTCTTGCTGATTGGCTAATGGTCGTCTCCTTGTTGTCCCTAGTGTTGATGCATTTATTTTCTAGTGTACGGTACCAGGCCTTAGACAGTTTTAAATACCTTCCTCTTTTCTGTTAATATTTTCCTTATGCTTGTGTATTTCTATAGCCTCTCGATATAATCTAGGGAAATAATAGGAAGTTGTGGCTAAAACTTGTGTATCATCGAATAGAATCTGGTGTCCATTCATAATGGCATGTTCTGCTACAGCCGATTTATCCATTTCTCCTTGTCTGCAGTTTCTTTTGTGTTCTGATAAACGGGTGGCTATACTTCTTTTTGTGGTCCCTATGTTATGGTTTACCACACGAACAAGGAAGTCGATATACGCCGCAAGTGGAAGAGAGGTGGCCGAGGATCCTTAGCTGAGCGAAGGCAGTCTTCTATTTTCTTGTAGGTCTGTAAAACTGTTTTTATGTTGTATTTTCGTAGGAGTTTTCCGATACGATCTGTGACTCTTTGTACATATGGTAAGTAGGCTATGCTGGTTGAGGGTGTGTTATCCATTCTGACGTGCGTCTTCGTGGATTTATGGTTTGTCTTATTTCCTTGGATGTGTAGCCATTTTTCTGGAACAATTGAACAGATGGTGTTGTTCTTGTTTAAGGTGTTGTGGTTGGCATAACCTTAGTCGCTCTGTCGAACAGTGTCTTAATGACACCTCGCTTTTGTCTTGGATGGTGGTTAGAGTCTTTGTGCAGATATCGGTCTGTGTGTGTGTAGGTTTTCTGTAAACTGTATGTTGAATTTCCCCCATTGCCAGTCATTATTATTTGAACATCCAGGAAAGGAAGTCTTCCATTATCTTCTTTTTCCATAGTGAACTGTATTTTTGTTGTGTCTGCTGTTAAGGTGTTGAAGGAAACGTTCCAATTCTTCACTGCCATGTCTCCATACTACGAATGTGTCATCAACATAGCGAAACCAATGTTCTGGAGACTTGGGAGCTGTTTTTAGTGCTTCTGTTTCGAATTTCTCCATGAAAAAATTCGCTACTACTGGGCTTAGAGGACTGCCCATGGCTACTCCGTCGGTCTGTTCATAGTAAGCTGTTGTTCCATTGGAAGTAAGTAGTAGTAGTTAGTACATGCCTGAATAAATTGGATATTTCTTCTGTGAAAATCTGTCTAATGTAGTCCATGGGTCTCATTTACTGGCACCATGGTGAAAAGGGAAACCACATCGAAGCTAACCAGTATATCTTGAGATGTTACGTTTATATTCCGTAGTCTCTCAATGAAATGTGTCGAGTCTCTGATGTTAGCTGTCCGTTTTTCCAAGGAGTGGTTTCAGAAGTCCCTGTAAGATGCTTTGCCAGTAAGTAGGTCGGAGAACCGATGGCACTGACAATTGGCCGGAGTGGAATGTTGTTCTTGTGTATTTTTGGAAGACCATAGAGTCTTGGAGGTTGAGCTTCGGATACGCGTAATTTCTTCTTAATTCCTTCTGGCAAGGACGATTGCTTGATAAGATTGTTGGTTTTTCGAAGAATACCGGATGTAGGGTCTCGCTTGATAGGTTTGTATATATCTGGTGTCAGAATCTCTATTATTTTCTCTTTGTATTCATGTGTATTCATAACAACTGTAGAGTTTCCTTTATCGGCTGGTAAAATAGTGATATTATTATCATTTTTAAAGTTTTTAGCGCTAGTCTCTCCTTCTTAGTTAAATTGCTTTTCGGTGGTTGGGCGCGACGGAGTATTCTTGCAGCTTCATAACAAAATTCATCAGTTGTTTTGCAAGGGGAGATTCTTGATGCCTTGCCTCGATGTTAGAGATAATGTTCCTCTAAAGGTATTGGATGTGGGTGTGATAGAGTAGTTGCCGTCCTTTTGATAGTAACAGATGTTTCTTCAGTTGAGAGGCGTGAGTGATGACAGGTGGGTTACGGTATGTTGTAGACCGACTGATTGATGTAAGGGTGCGATTGAATTTTTAAGAAAGTCAAATTTCTTCATCTGCGTTCTGAGTAGACTTTACCATGGTTGCTTCACTTGAGTTGTATGTAATGCTGTCGATCTTGTTACAATATGCGTTACGGAATGATGTTACTGATTGTTATGTGAAGTTGTAAAGAGTTTGGCGTCGTTGGTTGCTAACTCCCTTTCCGTGTTTGTTGGATCCGTTCTCTGAGTAGAGCACGTTCAGTACGGTCGTATATGCGATGGGCTTTTTAGATCTAAAAGTCCTCCGTTATGGCAGGAATTTGGGTTATATATCCAGCGTCTCGGCACCGTAGTAAAAACGTATAAGATGATAGTAATTGGATTTCTTTCTTCCGGAGTGTCTCCAGGTGTTCGAACGGTAAATAACTTTCCTCCCCCGTTAGAGGCGTTTAATAGGTTGATGGCAGGCTTTCACGCGCCGGTAAGCCATGATGTTGAGTGATTCCGGGTTCTGTGGCCGCTGGTCCATAGGTTGGTG
>JASPKZ010001466.1:37500-52688 GCA_030220185.1 Diploptera punctata | reverse complement strand
CTAATTCGTGTGTTAGTAACCGGCCAGTTCCTCTCCATTTTTATATATGTCTGCTATTAAGGTAGTTTCTCTGCTTGCCGAACGTCTTTACAACAAGTAAAATCATATGATTCGCAGTTGTTAGCGGGCAGCCCCGACACATCCCGGATTATCTTATAAGTATGGAATATATGTAAGTGTCATTTGTTTTACCCCGTGGCCTGATATCAAGTGCAGTAAACTGCGGTGGTTATAGGAATTTTACTGTTAAGTCGTTCTTTGATATATGGGAAGATAGTCTGGCATTTAGAGCACCTTATTTGTAGCATTCCCTCTTATTCTGCCACAGCTGGTGTCCGTTTATCGTATTCTATTCTACACTTTATTAGTGATTTTTGAATATTGTATATATTACATGCAGATTTAGGTCTTTTGCTGCCTCCTTTTGCAAGCTCATCGGCATACCTCATTTCCAATCTCACCTATATGTGCTTTTCACCCATTTAAAATGAATTGTCCATTGTTTCAGTTCTAAATTTTTTATTATCGTTTTTAGAATGTCCTCAACTATGCTATTATGTTTGCTATTTTTCTGGAAAAGGGCTAGGGCAACTTTACTATCAGAATATATAGCTGCAGTCTTCTCTTCACCCGAAGGTGTTTTACTTATATTCTGTATTTCTTGTTGTAGAGCTTTCAATACAGCTAGTTGTTCGGCCTGATTATTTTGAACAATTTCCACCACAGTCTATTATTTGAGATTTAAAAAAATATTGTCAAATTTTGTATATCACTGCTGCGGCTCCGACATTTTCTTCCTTTTTACTGCCATCTGTGTAAATTTTTAGAAAATAATTTGTACCTTCCTTAGCCTCTTGTATTTGGGGTATTTGTGCAGGATGCATCCAATCACTTGGTGTTAAGGGTGCATCATAATTTACATCTCCATGTATAGAATCATACTGTTTGATTATTACCTTGTATTGTTATATCAATAGGCCTGAATACCAGCCAAAACGCAAGAAGCTTTCATATGAAATTGTTCTGTATGCCTTCGTAATTTTTTATGTTGAATAATCTCTGAACTCTCTGAATTTTTGTTAAATTAGTTTGTAATTTGTAAGGCGGTCTCCCCACACTGGAGCTCCGTATGTCAGGTAATCGGTTGTATAGCGCCCATATAAATTGTATGTAGTGCTTTATTTCCAATACCCCACTTTTAATTTTGCTGCTTTCGATAATGTGTGGAAATATAAAATCTTAATTATTGCTTTATCATGGATTTGAAATATGATGATCTCAAATTAATTTTTTTGTCAACGTAAAAATTCCAAGATCCTTAGTGTAGATACTACTTGTTCTATCTAGCGTTTTTGTTATTAAGATAAATGTTTATATAGATTCATTGTTTATTTTCTTTTTCCTGGTTATCATCAGAACTTTCGATTTGGAGTCATTAAAGTTTATTTTATTTTCATTAGCCCATAATTCAATTTTCTTTTAAATCCTGATTACAATAATTTCCTACGTCTAATTTACTCTTCCCTTTTGTCATGATGAGGATATCATCAGCAAAGGCAATTACCTCTGTTCTTTGTGTGAATTGTAAGTTAAGCATGGAAATTATATAAAACATTCCATAGACCTGGTCCCGCAACAGATCCTTGTGGACAGCCCTTCTCAACTTGTTTTTCTGTTTGATATTCATGTGACGATAGGCTTGCTGTTCTATTTTTGAAAATAATCCTGACATAGTCTATATAAGTTACTTGGACATTCCATTTCTCTTAGGTTATTTTAAAATGGTAGGCCACCACGCAGCGTCAAATGCACCTTTAACATCCAGGCTTACTAGAACGATGTATCCAAATTGCGGTAAATTACGTTTGACAAAGCTTTTCATTTTCCATAGCTGCATCCACCGTACGTTTTTTGGGCCATAAATCCAAACTGTCTTACATTAAAAAGTTTTTTCTTGAATTTATGTGATGTTCAATCCTATTTATCATCAATTTCTCTAGGATTTTTCCATTTATATTCAACAAGCTTATTGGACGATATTTTGTAACGCTGTGAGTTTCTGTTTTACCATGCTTAATTATTGGAATTATCACCGATCGCTTCCATCTTATAGAAATATACTATCACTGAGACACTTATTGTATAGTGCAGTGAAGAAGCAGGGGAACATTCTAAAGGCATACAATAAGATATCACTAGTTATTCCCGTCTTCTCCAGGCGATTTTCTCGGATTGAAATTCTGCAATATGTTTAATATTTCTGCAGTTGTGAATTCTATGTCCTCCGGTGTATTCATAGGTTCTGTTGTAAGTCTTCTTAATTGTTTGTGTCTCTCAGTGTCATCCTGCTCACTGTCTTGCGGAAAAAGTGTTTTAACATATATTGCAATGTGTCAGAAGTATCTACGGTGTATGTTCCATCTTCCTTTCTTAGTGTAGTGAGGGTATTGTTCCCTTTCAGTTTTCTAGCCACAATCTTGTAATACTGCTGTCCATGGATTTGATCCGTCAGTCGCGCTACAAAATTCTTTCCATGATTTAAGTTTTTCAGTATTTATTTTGTTTGATACTGCTTGTTGCCATCCATGTATAGATTTCTTCTGACTTCCCTCAGTTGCTCATTGTTATAAGTTCTTTGATAACGTCTTCTTAATGCATTCACCCTTTTCCTCATAACAGTTAGTTCTGGTGTCCACCATGGAACAGACTTCCCTCTAATCTTCGTTTATTTCCTCTGTTTATTTTAAATGTTTCGTTACATGCTTCTTTTATACTATTATAATATATGTCTATTATATGTTTGAGATTTGAATGATTTCTTACTTTATGAGCTAGTTCTTCATCCATTTTTTCTTGGCTGTGTATACAATTAAAGTTTAATTTAAATTTTTCCACTAAAGTGTTGCCAAATTGTTTCATAATTTCCACCATTTGTTATGTATCGTATTCCTTCAAACGTATATATTAGATTTTGTATTACATTAGTTATCTTAAACGAAATTATTTTTATGATCAGAGCAACTTTCTTCCTCTCCACAGGTCCATTCCTTTATATCTTTCAACAGTTTATTATTGACAATAGTCAAGTCTACCCAACTTCTTCCTTGTTGCGTTTCAAAGGTTGGCACACTATTATTTTCATTTACAATATGTAGATTATTTACTATAATAAATTCCTCCATGCATCTGCCTCTTTCGTTAGTAATTTTTATCATACCATAATTTATTTCTAGCATTGCTATCCACTGAAATTATTAATCCATAGCCATTAGTGTGGTCTATAATTTTTTTCGATTTTTTGTATATCTTCATTTATATCACACAGTCCATCGAAGTACATACTTACACCAAAGAATGTTTTGTTGCCATACGTAATGTGAATGACAACACTATCTTCATCTGAAATTTGACTAATAGTGGTAACATCCATATTCTTATTATTAATAACTATTGCCGCCCTTCTACTCCGATTTCCACCTGTGAATATTCTAAATTTTAAAGGAAAGCATGCCAGTTTATTGTTAATTAAATATGGTTCTTGGATAAATGCTATATCAATCTGTTGTTCATTAAGGAGTTGCACTAAATTGTTGGTAGATATTCTAGAGTGTTTTAAATTAACTTGAAAACAGCATATGTTGTACTTATCCATTTCAATAATCTGTATTGTCGTGATAACGCTTCAATGCTAACTGGTGACAAGGACAATTTGGGTCAAGCGCAGAATGCTTTTCATTAATTGTATGATCTTTGTTATACTTTTTGTAATTAACACAATTAATACATACATAATTATCTTTATTTGTTTTAACACTCCTTCAATAAATGATTCTCGGAACAATTTGGGCAGGTGAGAATGCCTCTACAATCTTGTGCCTTATGGTAGTATTTGCAGCATTTGAAACAGCGGTTGACTCTAATATAATCCTTCCAATTGCACATGCACCAACCTATTTTTAGTTTCCTGCCTAGGATTAGTTTTCTTGCTTCTGAACTTATTTCAATCACAATGTTTTTGTTCTTCTTTCTGTCTACAAATTCATGTTTTGGAATTAAATCATTCAAGTGATATTTCAAAATTTCATTTTGTGTTGTAAGTGCTTCACTATGTTATTTACAGATATTTCTTCAGGTACATTAAAAATAATTACTTTTGGATTAAGTAACTTTGAAGCATTTGCTTCAACTTCATCACCACATTTATCAGTTATGTTTTGACATATAATATCAACATCATTTTTATTTGAAGTCTCTCAATCATTAATTGGCCATTTCTTAAGCCCTTAAATGACTTAATTCCAACCTTCATTTCAACTGGGCTGATTTTAGTTTTAATCAATGTTTTAAGGTAGTCTACGCTTTGACTGTTCTTAGATTTCACAAATAATTTGAAATTTCTCTTGACTGGCTACTCTCAGTTCCTCCAGATACTACAGATGCGTAGTTTTCTAATTTCAGATGTAGATGGCTCCACATGTAAAGAGCTTCCTCCAAGTCTTAATAACCTCTGTGATCCATCAATTAACGGCATCATCTGTGAAGCACCTCTAGACAACCCTGTTTGTAACTGATCTTTTGTATTTTTAAAGTTCAATTTTCAAATTATTTAATTCACAATTCTTATCGTTGATATCATTTTTTTCAACTTACACAACACTTCCCTTAATTGGCTAACAGATTTTACAATATTCTGTTTCAAATCATGGCGTAAATTCTTGCTAGTTTCAGTCACATTTAATAAAATCTCAAACGCATTTTCTGCGCGAGAATCCCACATCATCCCCCATTTTAATCACTTATATTCTAAGACTTTATACAATGTATAAACGTAAAATTGTTTTAAAATGTGTCTATATCACAAATTAACACCAACAATATGCGTAACTAGGGCATTGTTTACCCTAGTTACCAAAAATGCTATAAGCAACGTTAATATTTTTTAAATTTAACACAACAAAATCCTTGAAATATATATTGAATGTTTACCAATAACAATGCAGAATGTTATTATCTATGTAATTAAATAACACCAGACAATTATTAACTTCACACAATAAAATATATTATATTAAAGGCAGAGAACGAATACACACCAACGTTATAAGTCATGGCCTCCTCTATGTATGTATGTATGTATGTATGTATGTATGTATGTATGTATGTATGTATGTATGTATGTATGTATGTATGTATGTATGTATGTATGTATGTATGTATGTATGTATGTATGTATGTATGTATGTATGTATGTATGTATGTATGTATGTATGTATGTATGTATGTATGTATGTATGTATGTATGTATGTATGTATGTATGTATGTATGTATGTATGTATGTATGTATGTAATGTATGTATGTATGTATGTATGTATGTATGTATGTATGTTGTATGTATGTATGTATGTATGTATGTATGTATGTATGTATGTATGTATGTATGTATGTATGTATGTATGTATGTATGTATTTTTTTTTTTTTCTCTTTATTCAGCATGTTCCATAACAAAAAATGTAATACTACATGCTCTAGTTTACAACATTATTTACATAAAATTATTTACAAGGAAATAACAATTCTTGTCTTTTAATTAATTTTCTATGGCCACTTTCTTTTCTTTTTTTTTTTTTTATTTGTTATGCTCATTGAATTGGCTTTTTTTTTTATTTGTTCTAAAGTTTGTTTAATTTTATGGAATTAATGAAGGAGATTAATTCTTCTGTATACACCACTACTAGTCTTACTTTATCGAATGTCCAATTACCATTTTTCTTAAGCATGTTGTTTTTAAATAACCGCCTTTCTGTTTCTAATTTTGTACATTGAAATAATAGATGATCTATAGTTTGATCTGAAATGCCGCATGTACACAAAGGGCTATCTTTTATTTTAAAGCGATAGTAATAACTGTTTATATCACCGTGCCCTGTTAAGAAGGTTGTTATTTTTCCTGTTAAGGGTAAATTTAATTTCAATCTGTCTTTCACGCTAGGTAAAAAGGATTTTGTCACTGCACCCTTTGTGGTATTTTGCCATTCATTTTCCCACTTATTTAAACTCATTGATTGCAATTCACTAAAAACTACACTGACTGGTTTACGGTCGTAACACACTGGAAGTTCTCCATTCCCTGCTGCTTGTTTAGCCAACCTATCAGCAATCTCGTTGCCATCATTCCCGTTGTGTGCCTTGACCCATGTGTAGTGAATTTTCCAATTCTGAATTTCTAAGTTTTTAGTTATCTCTCTAATGGATGCTATTAGGTTTTGTTGGTTTTTATTGTTTTCTAGTGAATCTAATGTTATTCTGCTATCTGTATGAATTAGTGCTGTTTTTTGATGGATAGGAAGATGGTGACCATTTTCTAGATATTCTAGCGCTTTAAGGATTGCTAGCTGTTCCGCTTGATTGTTTGTGCAGTGGTTTTTTAGTCTGTATTGTAACTCTTTAGTAAGTAGTTTGTTGACATATAAGGCGATTCCTGCTCCTACACCCGTATCACCTTTGCTACCATCAGTGTATATGTCAATATTGTATTTCACTTTCATCTGCTTTCTTTTTATTATATAAATCTCGGCAGGATGTGGCCATTGCGAGTAGTGTCTTGGTATGTCCAAAGCTGTTTCCTTTGGATCACCTTTTTTTATTGTGTATAAACTTACTAACTTTTGGATCTCTAATATTATTGGAGTATTTTTTGTTAGGATGCATAACGCTTCATGTGACGTTGTGCGAAAAGCCTTGGCTATTTTAATATTTATTAATCTCTGCACTCGATTTAGTTTTGCTGCATTATGATGTTTGTTTATAGCTTCAA
This sequence comes from Diploptera punctata, assembly GCA_030220185.1. NCBI lineage: Eukaryota > Metazoa > Arthropoda > Insecta > Blattodea > Blaberidae > Diploptera > Diploptera punctata. The sequence continues at coordinate 45,871 of JASPKZ010001466.1, read as the reverse complement.
TCCAGACGGGGGCTCCATATGTTAAGATAGGAAATATAGCCCCTTTGTAAATAATTCTCATTACATCAGTGTTAAGTCCCCAATTTATTTTTGCAGATTTTGCCAAAGCATGTATCAGATTTGTACACCTCTGAGTTACTAGATCTATATGTTTGTCAAATTTAAACTTTTTGTCAATTGTTATACCAAGGTATTTTATACTCTCTGATTCTGGTATATATCTATTGTTCAGGAAAATGTTTAGAGTTCTTGCTACTTGAGCTCTTCTTTTTGTTATAACCAATAGTCTCGATTTCTGTTCATTGAATGTAATTTTTAGATGTTTTGCCATACTTTCCACCTTATACAAGTCCAAGTTTGTATTATTTTCCAGCTCAATGAGGCTTTTTCCTTTGGTGATCATCAGTAAATCATCCGCAAAGGCTAGGACCTTTGTATGTTTACTATAATCTATATTCAGGAGTGAATTATACTGGATGTTCCAGAATCCCGGACCACAACAAGACCCTTGTGGGCAGCCTTTGCTTATGGATTTTTGAATTGATACATTGTTTACTGTTAGTGATGCAGTTCTTCCGTAGAAATAGCTTTTACAAAGCTCATAAATATTTTTGTGACATCTGGCTTCCCTTAAAGCTGAAAGTATACTAGGCCACCATGCAGCGTCAAACGCTCCTTTTACATCCAAGCTGACTACAGCTACATATTGTCCACCATTTATGGCCTCTAGTACAGTTTCTTTTAATGACATCACTGCATCCACAGTACTAGTTTGAGGTTTAAATCCAAATTGCCGTTGATTCATTAAATTGTTACTGTACATATGGTGCATTATTCGATTTATTAATAGTTTTTCTAGTACTTTTGCTGTTACATTTAGGAGACTAATTGGTCGGTATTTGGATACATCGTCAGTGACTTCTTTTCCTGGCTTTATAATTGGTATTATATTGGCATGTTTCCATTTTTTGGGAAAACATCCTGTTCTAAGGCTTGCATTATATATCGCAGTGAGGAATTTAGGTAGTAAGCTATAGATTTCCCACAGAATTTCAACTGTAATTCCATTTTCACCTGGTGCTTTACTGACGTCCATTCTTTTAATTACCATTCCGATTTCATCTTTTGTAAATAACCTATCGTCGGATGTATTTAGCATTTTTATTACTTCATTTCTGACTTGTATATGGTAATCATTGTCGCCGCTTTCGTCATCCTTGGGAGCGAAAGATTCCATCATGAATTCCATCGTTTCTTCCAAGTTTCTAGTGTAGGTTCCGTTGGGTTTACGAAGAGTTGTCATTGTCAGATTTGATTTTAATTTGCCAGATGCGATTTTATAGGCTGCGTTCCATGGGTTTGTTTTTTTAGTTAATGTACAGTAATTTTTCCAAGATTCATATTTCGATCTCCTGATGAGTATCTCATAATTTCTCTTCCATTCTTGATATTGGCGTCTTCTAATATCTCTAAGATTTGCATCTTTTTTGGCTCTTTGATATCTTCTTCTGAGAGCGCAGACTTTTTTCCTCAATAAGGTCAGTTCTTGCGACCACCATGGAACTGATTTGTGTTCAAGTAATTTAAATGTGGAGTACTTAGTCTTGAAGGACCTCTTGCATGCTCTATTAATAGCACTTTCAAATTTCTCTGCTACTTCTTCCATATTCGTTTTTGTTGATATAATATGTTCTAGGATACTATCTAAAACGTTTTGTTCAATGTCTGTTGAATTGCTATTTAATTCTTGTGTAACAAAGTAATTTTTAACCTCTTCTATGAAATGTCTCCTGAAACCATCAAATTCTTCCTTTTTTATAATATATCGCGTTCCTATAAAATTATACAAATTTTTGTTAACAATCTTTTCCAAAGTGTAAGTAATCAATCTGTGGTCAGAGAAACTTTCTTCTTCGCAGCAATTCCAATTGCTCATCCATGTTAACATATTTTGATTAATAATTGTTAGGTCCACATTGCTAGCTCCTGTGTTTGACTCGAATGTTTTTATTTTGGTGTTGTTATTCATTAAATGCAGATTATTAGCTAAGACGAATTCTTCAAGAAGTTTCCCCCTTTTGTTAGTTAGTCTATCGTGCCATGTTTTGGATCTTGCGTTACTGTCCATGGCCAATATTAGGCCTTTTCCTGCCGCCAGTTGTATTATTTCCTCAATTTTGTGTAGATCTCTATTTATGTCTTTATTTATATCCAGATAAATACTTGCAGCTATGTATTTTAATTGTCCAAATGATACTTCAATTACCACCATGTCTTCTTCTGACAATTGATTTATTTGAATAGCATTAATTTGCTTGTTTGATATAATGATTGCTGCTCTTTTTATCCCATTTCCTGAAGTATAGATTCTATGTCTTTTAGATATTCCGGATACTTTATTTAAATATAAATAAGGCTCTTGTAAATAAGCGATATCTATATTTTGTTCAATAATTAGCTGGTCTAAATTATAGGTTGCCGCCTTAGAATGTTTCAAATTAATCTGCACATTTTTAGAATATGGTATTATTTCTTTATATTTTCCTTTTGGTGGAGCCATTAGTAATCTGTGTTTTCTTTGTACTTTCTTATGACCGCTAGCATGCTAGGACAGTTTTTATCTAAAGATGAATGATTTTCACATATCTTGTCTCCTTTTGTATGTTTATTAAAAATTACACAATTTATGCATTTATAGTCTGACGAAGCAGCTTTACATTCTTTCAGCTTGTGTTTTTGCGCACATAATGGACATGTTTCTTCCGCTTCGCATTGTGTGTGACGGTGATTATATCGACTACAGTTGAAGCACCTAATAGGGGCTATGTAATCGTCTGAGTGACATATTACCCATCCCATTTTTATCTTTTTATGAAGAAGTTTTTTCCTCACGTCCGCACTCACCTCAACTACTAAATTACGGCCGTTTCTCTTGCTTTTGAATACAAACTTTGCTTTTATATCTCCTTCTTGAATATTTAGCTCTGAATTTTGAGCTCTTATGATCTCTTCAACGTTCTCTTTATTTATGTCATCCGGTATATTATAAATTACTAAGTTCGGATTCCTGAGGTTAGATATTTTAGCTTCCATTGTCTGACTGCAATTTGAATTGATGGCCTCACGGAGAACTTCTACTTCTTTCTTACTTCCTGTTTCAATTAGGACTCTTCCATCCTTAAGGGACTTCAAAGTTTTTATTCCAACGTTTATAGTAGTCGGATTTATTTTTCTTTTCAGTACAGTTTTCATTGCTTCAGCTGATTCCTTCAATTTAGAAGTTATCATTAGTTTGTATCGTTTTTCAACTGTTTGATCGACTGAGCTCACGACATCGGAATAGTATCTCTTCTGCCCGACAGGAGATGTAGCTGCGAATACCATGCTCCCAGCATGGTGATTCCGTGCAATACTGTTATATGTCTCAACTTGTACTGAATTTCTGTGTAGCGATTCTAAGTCTTTGATTTTTTTCTCCATTTCATCACACTTAACATGCAATGTGCTACTCTGTTCACTAGTCTCACATAATTTTGTTTTCATAATTGAAAAAGCATTTCTTAGTGTACTTACTGATTTTAAGATTATTTCTTTGTACTCTTTCTTTAAATTCTTGCTCTTTTCCGTTATACCTACAATTTCTTCAAAAGCCGAATATACATTATTATTTATCTCTTCCATTATTTTGATAATATGATTATCAAATCAATTAATATATATTTTTTTTGTGTCTTTATCACAAATTCAATTAATTATATGGTAACTAAGGTAAATAAACCCCTAGTTACCGAACACAAAATAGAAAAGTTATTGTATTAACTAAATTACACTAAATATCTTTGAAATATTTCTTATATCACTTCACAATATTATAAATTATGCAAATTAACACAATTTAATTACTTATAATACGCACAAACAAAATTATTACAATAACATGTAGACAGAAACTTATCTCAAACAGTAATAGTCACGGCCACTTGTATATGTCATGTATGTATGTATGTATGTATGTATGTATGTATGTATGTATGTATGTATGTATGTATGTATGTATGTATGTATGTATGTATGTATGTATGTATGTATGTATGTATGTATGTATGTATGTATGTATGTATGTATGTATGTATGTATGTATGTATGTATGTATGTATGTATGTATGTATGTATGTATGTATGTATGTATGTATGTATGTATGTATGTATGTATGTATGTATGTATGTATGTATGTATGTATGTATGTATGTATGTATGTATGTATGTATGTATGTATGTATGTATGTATGTATGTATGTATGTATGTATGTATGTATGTATGTATGTATGTATGTATGTATGTATGTATGTATGTATGTATGTATGTATGTATGTATGTATGTATGTATGTATGTATGTATGTATGTATGTATGTATGTATGTATGTATGTATGTATGTATGTATGTATGTATGTATGTATGTATGTATGTATGTATGTATGTATGTATGTATGTATGTATGTATGTATGTATGTATGTATGTATGTATGTTATGTATGTATGTATGTATGTATGTATGTATGTATGTATGTATGTATGTATGTATGTATGTATGTATGTATGTATGTATGTATGTATGTATGTATGTATGTATGTATGTATGTATGTATGTATGTATGTATGTATGTATGTATGTATGTATGTATGTATGTATGTATGTATGTATGTATGTATGTAGTATGTATGTATGTATGTATGTATGTATGTATGTATGTATGTATGTATGTATGTATGTATGTATGTATGTATGTATGTATGTATGTATGTATGTATGTATGTATGTATGTATGTATGTATGTATGTATGTATGTATGTATGTATGTATGTATGTATGTATGTATGTATGTATGTATGTATGTATGTATGTATGTATGTATGTATGTATGTATGTATGTATGTATGTATGTATGTATGTATGTATGTATGTATGTATGTATGTATGTATGTATGTATGTATGTATGTATGTATGTATGTATGTATGTATGTATGTATGTATGTATGTATGTATGTATGTATGTATGTATGTATGTATGTCTGTATGTATGTATGTATGTATGTATGTATGTATGTATGTATGTCATGTATGTATGTATGTATGTATGTATGTATGTATGTATGTCTGTCTTTCGTCTGTCTGTCATCTGTCTGTTGTCTGGCGTCCTGTCTGTCCTGTCTGTCTGTCTGTCTGTCTTTTTGTGCTTCCGTCTTTGTCGTTCTGTCTGTCCATCTGTCGTGGCTAGTCTGTGTGGTGTGTGTTGTCTGTCCTGTCTGGCTGTCTGTCTTGTCTGTCTGTCTGTCTGTGTCTGTCTGCTGTTCTGATCTGTCTGTCCTGTCTAGTTCCTGTCTTCTGTCTGTCTGCGATCTGTACTGTCTGTCTTACTGTCTGTCTGTCTGTCTGGACGTCGCGTCTGTCTGTCTGTCTGTTCTGTCTGTCTGTCCTGTTGTCTTCTGTCTTCTGTCTGTCTGTCTGTCTGTTGTATGTCTTCTTTTTTTTTTTTTTTTCTCTTTCTTCCGCCTGTTCCCTCCCCCCCCTGCCTGCCTCCCTGACTCTCATTTTCCCCCCCTTCTTCCTAACCTTCGTTACCGGCCCCCCCCTTCTTGTCTTTTCCTTCCTTTCCTGGCCACTTTCTCTTCTTTTTTTTTTTATTTATGGTTATGCTCTTTATTGTCTTTTTTTTTATATTGGTCTAAAGTTTGTTTAATTTATGGAATTATGAAGGAGATAATTCTTCTGTATACACCCTACTATTTTACTTTATCGAATGTCCATTACCATTTTTCTTAACATGTTGTTTTTAAATAACCGCCTGCTGTTTCTAATTTTGGTAAGTGAAATAGATGATCTAGTTTGATCTGAATGCCGCTGTACACAGGGCTTCTTTTCTTTTAAGCGATAAAATAACTGTTTTATCACCGTGCCCTGTTAAGAGGTTTGTTATTTTCCTGTTAAGGTAATTAATTTCATCTGTCTTTCAACGCTAGGTAAAAGGATTGGTCACCGCACCCTTTGTGGTATTTTGCCATTCATTTTCCCCACTTATTTAAACTCATTGATTGCAATTCACTAAAAACTACACTGACTGGTTTACGGTCGTAACACACTGGAAGTTCTCCATTCCCTGCTGCTTGTTTAAGCCAACCTATCAGCAATCTCGTTGCCATCATTCCCGTTTGTGTGCCTTGACCCATGTGTAGTGAATGTTTTTCCAATTCTGATTTCTAAGTTTTTAGTTATCTCTCTAATGATGCTATTAGGTTTTTGTTGGTTTTTATTGTTTTCTAGTGAATCTAATATTATTCTGCTATCTGTATGAATTAGTGCTGTTTTTTGATGGATAGGAAGATGGTGACCATTTTCTAGATATTCTAAAACCGCGGTTAAAGGATTGCTAGCCAGCTGTTCCGCTTGATTTGTTGTGCAGTGGTTTTTAGTCTGTATTGTAACTCTTTAGTAAGTAGTTTCGTTGAAATATAAGGGCGATTCCTGCTCCTACAACAGTATCACCTTTGCACCATCAGGGTTACATGTCAATATTGTATTTCCACATTTTCATCTGCTTTCTTTTTATTATATAATCTCGGCAGGATTGGCCATTGCGAGTAGTGTCTTGGTATGTCCAAAGCTGTTTCCTTTGGATCAACCTTTTTTTATTGTGTATAAACTTACTAACTTGTTGGATCTCTAATATTATTGGAGTATTTTTTTGTTAGGATGCATAACGCTTCATGTGACGTTGTGCGAAAAGCCTTGGCTATTTTAATATTTATTAATCTCTGCACTCGATTTAGTTTTCGCTGCATTATGATGTTGTGTTTATAGCTTCAATCCAGACGGGGCTCCATAATGTTAAGATAGGAAATATAGCGCCCTTTGTAAATAATTCTCATTACATCGTGTTAAGTCCCAATCAGTGTTAGATAACAGTCCAAATTTTCACCTAAGCAGACATTATTCCCAAACCATATCTAGATTTGCTACACCTCAGAGCTACTAGATCTATATGTTTGTCAACTTTAAACTTTTTTGGTCAATTGTTATACCAGGTATTTATTACTCTCTGATCTGGTATATATCTATTGTTCAGGAAAATGTTTAGAGTTCTTGGCTACTTGAGCTCTTCTTTTAGTTATAACCAATAGTCTCGATTTTCTGTTCATGGAATGTAATTTTTAGATGTTTTGCCAACTTTCCACCTTCTACAAGTCCAAGTTTTGTATTATTTTCCAGCTCAATGAGGCTTTTTCCTTTGGTGATCATCAGTAAATCATCCGCAAAGGCTAGGACCCTTTGTATGTTTTACTATAATCTATATTCAGGAGTGAATTATACTGGATGTTTCCAGAAGCCCCCGGACCACAACAAGACCCTTGTGGGCAGCCTTTGCTTATGGATTTTTTGAAATTGATACATTGTTTACTGTTAGTGATGCATTTCTTTCCGTAGAAATAGCTTTTACAAAGCTCAAAATATTTTTGTGACATCTGGCGTCTCCTTAAAGCTGAAAGTATACTAGGCCACCATGCAGCGTCAAACGCTCCTTTTACATCCAAGCTGACTACAGCTACATATTGTTCCACCATTTATGGCCTCTAGTACAGTTTCTTTTAATGCATCACTGCATCCACAGTACTAGTTTGAGGTTTAAATCCAAATTGCCGTTGATTCATTAAATTGTTACTGTACATATGGTGCATTATTCGATTTATTAATAGTTTTTTCTAGTACTTTTGCTGTTACATTTAGGAGACTAATTGGTCGGTATTTGGATACATCGTCAGTTGACTCCTTTTCCTGGCTTTATAATTGGTATTATATTGGCATGTTTCCATTTTTTGGGAAAACATCCTGTTCTCAAGGCTTGCATTATATATCGCAGTGAGGAATTTAGGTAGTAAGCTATAGATTTCCCCAGAATTTCAACTGTAATTCCATTTTCACACCTGGTGCTTTACTGACGTCCATTCTTTTAAATTACCATTCCGATTTCATCTTTTGTAAATAACCTATCGCCGGATGTATTTTAGCATTTTTATTACTTCATTTCTGACTTGTATATGGTAATCATTGTCGCCGCTTTCGTCATGCCTTGGGAGCGAAAGATTCCATCATGAATTCCATCGTTTCTTCCAAGTTTCTAGTGTAGGTTCCGTTGGGCTTACGAAGAGTTGTCATTGTCAGATTTTATTTTAATTTGCCAGATGCGATTTTATAGGCTGCGTTTCCATGGGTTTTTTTTTTTAGTTAATGTACAGTAATTTTTCCACGATTCATATTTCGATCTCCTGATGAGTATCTCATACTTTTTCTTTCCATTCTTGCTATTGGTGTC